>QNGE01001647.1:100978-121863 GCA_008508345.1 Paragonimus westermani
GATCGTCTCGAGAGGAGACACAGTTACTGCCTGTTAACTCCAATCGATAACCCCGCGATTAGGACTTCCGAGACAGGTCGAGATCACTGAACTCATTAAACCTGCACTACTGACGAGCTCTAATGAGAGCGAAACTCGAGTCTAGTGCTTCTTTTCGAAAGAGGTTGGCTGGAAAGTCTATCTGAATGCGAAGGCTGCAATCAAATGTGTGATGGTCAGATTGAAAATAAACCAAATCCCCGAGTACTCATCAGTTCAATGTATCGACGGCTGTCAAAGCCACTAATGTTGGTAGGATTTAATGACAACTGAACAGAATCCAATTCACCTGGTCATGTGTTCGGGCGTCTGTTCGGGTCGGCCAACACGTCACGCAATTAGAAAGACATCATACAGTCACACAACATTGACTAGACTCAATCCATTGGCTGGATAAAAACAACTCTGCAGAGCATGCGGGTGACTATGTCAAATAACAAATTGACAGCCATATCTCATTGTTGAGGCTAAATGGTGGCAAGATACGAAGTGGGCAAAATGACGTATTCATAGACTTTCATCAGTGCCGTCAATAATATCTTTTCTTGCGATGAAGAGAAAGTGACGAATGACCCTCAGACAGTGGCGTCCCCAAAAACAACAACAATCATCAAACTGTACTGGATCCACTACACTCTTCATACGCGCCAGAATCAATCGGAAACATGGGCATATAAGAAACTGGGAGAGACCTGGAAAAGACGAAGGTCGCTATTAGTAAGTCCATCATAAAAATCGTCCAGTATTCCTGGCAACTGTAAGCCTTATACTAAGGAACAAATCAATTAAGGAATTTCAATTGAACTTGGCAATAAAGCGTTATTCTAAACTCTACACCCTTACACCGAGATCATCCAGATCCACAACTCTGAGCAACTGCAAAAGACTTAACACAAAGTCCGTGTTCAAGCAGCCATTCAGGTTGCCGCAGGTCCATTACAGGAAGTGGTTTCAATTTACGTGAGGAACACACCGAGTTAACTGTTTCCTCTGAAAATGTACAGAGGACTCTTTATCACGTGATATGTGGTGTTAACAAGAGATTAGATCAAAAACTCTTCGTGTAAAATGAAACGTGTGTATAAATTTAGTGTGTAGCAGACAGTCGTCTAACTCAGTGTTAGAAAAATTGAAGATTTCGAGGAAATGGGAAAACTGTGGGAGGTGAAGAAATTCTACGAATTGATTGTCTTTGACACGAACGAAGAAGGGCAAAGCGTGAAAGTTCCACCTGGCATGGTTGAATAACTAGAAACTCCACTCAATTCAAGTAGCAGCATAAAAAACCCTCCGGTTCAAACGGTGGTAAGTACCAACACATAACTGAAATGAACTGACAACTTTCAATCAATCTATGACTTGGCTTATTGATTACATTTTAGCTTTGTCATGGAAGCTTCTGCAGGTCAGCACTGAGTCAACTGAGCTGCACAGAGCATCGATCTGCTCTCTATTCATGTTAACTAGCATGTTCAGTAATGTACAGGTCCACACGATTCTGATAAACTGACAAAGGAAGATTGTTCAGTCTCTGACAACATTCATATTAGATATCACACGTTCAGACCTCTAGGGTTAGGTGACAATGGATCGAAAAGTGTACAGGTAGAAGCAAGTTGCATTCATTGCACGAATGCACATGCCACATGATACGTAACAGATTTGATATGTGGATGAGGCAACTGGTGGCCGAAGAGTAGGAATGGAACTGTTACGGCGGAACAGCACACCGAAATTGGTAAGTCCATTACTATCCTCAAACACGGTCAAGATGAGAGAAAAAGAACCCTAAGGAGAAAACTGCGACGCATAAGATATAAAGTCCGACACAAATAGAAGCAACATCACCATTTGGAAGGGGGGGCAATCCAACTGTAATGGGAGGTCAATAGATGCAAGCTTAGTGTCTAGAAGCGATTAAACTATAGGGAACGTTAACAGCGGTGGTTACATTAAACCATCGACATCGGTGATCTCCGATTACACAAGCAGTAAGTTACGTTGTTGGCATAAATTAGTTGCGGTCAAAGAAATATTGATTTTACTGGCCCAATACTGAAAGACGTTGGTTTGACAAACCGCACTAAGTATCGTGTAAATTGATCTGACTTGTGGTCCCTACAGAAATGAGTCCGCAGAAGTGCCTAAGACAATAAGAAAATTGCCGTCAATTGCGACCGATGCTCAATTCATGCCACGCCGGAAGTGACAACTTCGTTCTGATCGATGAACAGTTACTGAATAACACGGACAAAAGTTGGCAGCTAAGTTGCAATTTCTAAACAGTCACAAAGTTTCGAATAAGGTTGGTTTCCGAGTGTAGTCGCATTTCGGCGTAGGCCCACAGATGCGAATACTGAGTCATACGATATATATATATATATATATATATATATATATATNGTGATGGTCATACCAACAAAAGAAACAGTTAGTTCGGGCTGCAGCTAGTATGGTCTCGCAATGACTTAGTTTTCTTGGCAGCATTTGATGAGACGTCGGTAGCAGCTGCATTGTAGATTGGAGATTGAGACTGCGCAAACGGATGTGATTGTTGCTGAGCCAGGTGTAAAACTTTCGCTTGGTCGTAAGCGGTTTTCACGTCTAAGGTTTTGTGTTCAAGCAATCGTTGACGAATCGAGTTGGCTAAGAGTCCACTTATGATCGCATCGCGGATACCGTCCTCTTGATTTTTCTCTACGCTGACAGCTTTGAAATGGCACTCATTAGCAATATTCCGGCGTTTTTGCATGAACTCGTCGAGAGCTTCATTGGGAGCTCGTTTACAAGCTGTTAAAAGGTGGCGTGTAAAAATTTCACTCTTTTATTGTATTTGGAGAGAGAGCGGAGATTGATGATAGCAGAATCATAGTCGGTACTGTGAGAGATGAATTTGCATACAGCGGTGGGCAAGAAGTGTATAAGTGTTTTCAGCTTGTCAGGTTTATGAGAAGCAATCAATTCAAGAAAATTTAGGAGTGTAACCGATGTTCCCAGACGTCACCACTGTCCTTGGAGTTTGGATAAGCGTCAAGCCGGTCCGGTCGTAGCAGACGGCCTATTATTTCTAGTTGATTAAATTGTAACGGATAAATCCGTGAGGAGAGACCGAAAGAGTGAGAAGACAACACCCGGTAGGAAGGTTTTAATCAAACAGAGAACGAGGCACGTGGTCTGTAATGTAACGAGCGGAAGGGTCGATTATAATAATCATGTTGAGGGATCAGTAGGATAGGAGGGAGAAGAATACGATGCAGAAAAAAATGACATGGGGTAAAACAAAGGGTCCTGGCGTAGTGGTGGCATGACAATGAGCAGCAAATTCATATACGTGCATATTTATTTGTATGGATATAGGTTGAAAATATATGGGTATGCGTATTGACTGGAGTATATACATATATTATATATATAATATTTCATTTTGAGAAATTGTGGAACATGTGTACGTCCACTGTAGTGAACGTATACATATATATCATCGAGAATGTCTGCAACTCAGGTAGCTTATTTAACTTAATCAAAAAAGAGGGTAGACACTGAGTGGTGAACGATTTATTGTGACGTTTCAAATCCACACTAGGATCCGTTATCAAACAAATAAGTATGTCGGAGTGAGGTTGTTCTACCGCTCACCGTGTCCGCCTGTCCGTCTGTCCTCGCTCGCTTTTTCGTTTCACCGTCAACGATGCTGACGTAGTGGCTGTCTATGTCAACGTGTCGATTGAACGAATTCCGCGAATAGAGAGCTTCGAGTACAAGTCGTTCCCCTTTCATTTTCGCCCGCGCGACCACTTTTGCATGGTCTATGTTGACCTCGTGACCTGTGTCCGCACAGTGGTGCCACAGTTGTGATCTAGGGTCGGCTCGTCGCATTGCTAATTTGTGTTCGTGCACGCGTGTGCGCAGCTGTTTGCCTGTCTCCCCCACATACTGTTGGTCACACCCGAGGCATGGAATCGCGTAGACCACGCCAGACTGTTCGTGTGGTTCTACATGATCCTTAGCATTCACCAGAGCCAAACGGAGTGTTGAGTTTGGCTTGTGTGATATTTGGATGCCCAGTGGTTGCAGCATCCTTTGTACCGCTTCAGATGTGCCGTGAATATATGGCACTGTCACTCTTGTTATAGGTTTTGCGCGTTCACTTCTTGTGGGCCCTCTGAGAGATGCCTTTATGAAACTACTGGGGTATTCATTAGAAGCAAACAGTTTGAACAAGTGTTTTCGTTCTTGTTTTCTGAGTTCGGGCGAGCTACAGTGCGTGTCTGCACGCCGAAATAATGTTCGCATATATATACATATATATATATATATATATCAACTTTTACGGTTTGCGTCTGAACGGTCTAGCCCTGCACGAAGAAAAAGGCCCTGAGCCCATCAATCACTGTAATATGATGAATCTGAAAGTTTGTTCCCTTTATAAATTGAAATAACTTGCATAGAACAAGAATTTCACGAAACGAACAAACTCTGCCATCTTTCCAAGCGTGAAAATGTAACACTCTGAATTAAAACACCTCTAAAAAGCAAGTCTACGTAGACCCTTCTACAGTGATAGCCTCTCCGAATAACGGTTTCGGTCTAGCATACCAACCTCCAAGAACAGCCAATACACAATAAAAAAGAATATGTTTAATAGGCTTAATGAAAAAGTGATTCAGGTTACTGTATGTCTGGCACTCACGAGTTAACATGAACTGCCTGCACCTACCGCTCCTCATGTTCCAACCGTTTCACTGAAGTCCGTTAAAGTCAAAACGTATCGCGACAAAATCGGCACCGACAAACCGATTATCGATAGGGCAGTTGGTCGCATTTTCCAAGTCCTCGTGATTTAGATGGCTAGAACAGACTGCACACAGCACCCAAAGTCGCACATGTTATATCGACTAGCATCTCATTGCCGTAAGGCTCCTCATGATAATGAGAAGTTGGAATCGACTCGGAGCAAAAACCGGCAAACAGAGCCAGAAGGGTTGAGCTGAGATCAACCATGTGTTGCTCGCTTATGCGGTGTCACATTGGAGAAGAGTTACGTGACGGATTGAAACAACGGAGTGATACTCACGTCCACTGAAAATCCTATGATTACATGCAGAAACTCGAGATATCTCAATTGCCTCTTACGCTCAAGGTTGGACAGCATCCAGTCAACATGAAAGACTGGTTAATTTATCAGAAAAACAAAGGCTACCGTTCGGAAATAAGACAGGAACCTAAAATAAGGCTAATACTCACCTTATGGGGACGCTTGGCGCAAGCCCGATTTCTATGCCAGTCCACCGTCTGATGATAGCACAGCAGTATGAGCCAGAGTTGTTGACATAGTGTGGACAGACAAACTGGTAATGAATGCATGGGGAGGCGCTGGAAGAACAACAGAAAGAGCAAGAAAGGCATCAAGGGTTGACCTAGAAGGTTAAATTGTTTAAGGCGGAGAGAAGAATAAAAGCTTTCGACTGACAAAACGATGGGTTAATCTAGTAGCATGTACATAGCTAAGCCACTGACGATTCGATTTAACATGGTTCCCCGAAAACAGATGCACCAACGAAAACGAACAGGTTGGGAATTCGTCGATATGGATGAATAACACATATACACAGTGGCGGCGGAAAACTGTATCTGGAGTTGTAAAGGATTTGATTGCAAAGATATTTTCTCAATCATACACCCTACAGTGAAGCTCCTGCAGAAAAATTCCCCCTTACAGACGGTCTGTGAGTAAAGCAAAAGAAATTTGCGGACAGTGAGTCAGCGGCGGTAGTGCAACATGCCGCGGGTTCGCAAATCGAATGTATTGCGCTCCAGGGACAGCAGTGATATAAGAAAACCTGTGTCCAATAGAATCTGGAGATGCGAAACGATCGCCTCACACTTGAGATCACGGCCCTCAACATCGGAACGAGATGTAAGTCACGTTGCTTGCTTATCCAACCAGTTGATGAGTACCAGGCCTCAGGAAGTTCTCGTATGTTTGACGTTTGTCTGACACGTTTTCGAAGTGGAAATAAGAAGCAACATCTTTCAATAAGTCGCTGATGTGATACGTGAATATTGCAGCAAAAGGACTCAAAATCCTTCCAGTTACTGCTGCAGTGCGAAATCTACCGGAACCTATGTTATTATGGAGTTCATATTTCTAGTTTTCCTGATTTGCCTTCGCTGCTTCGGTTTTCAAGTCAAAACACAATCGAGAAGAGGACATGTGTTCAAAAACACTAATAGAAATTTGCTGTTACCCAGTTCCAGATGTACTGTTCCGTAAAATTTCAACATACCCACTGTCAGTCGCCACTATAACTACGCAGAATCTGATCCCTCCGTCCGCAAGTTCTTCCATCTTCATGTTCACTGATTCAGTCTCACAGAAATGATGAACTGCTGTAGTTCCCTTTCTATTTTTATTGGAGCAGTTCTCGTTGTGTATGCTAACTTTGTTACGAAGAGATACCCAATAACGAGTTCAGCATGGTTGTGTTTGTTCGCCTGTTAACAAAATCCGTAAGCAATCCAGATAATTCCCTGGTATATGAGTCCCAGAAACCGTAGAATTGCGGTGACCATCGAAGATGAAAACAGCTTGTGCATTAAATGTGCTAAGTCTGCGAACAGTAGCCAGTAGGAGATCGTTTGTTATGGTTGTAAACGTCAGCATGCGAATCCCAAGACACCAGTAACAAACGACCTTGTTGATTGTCATGTTTCCTTTGTAGTAAGCGCAGAACGGAGTTTAACGCATTCCTAATCGGAAAATGTACGATTAACAATGTCATTCATACTCTTCATTTTCTTGCTGCAACATGTGATGGTCACTCAAACCAAAAAAACAATGAACAAAGTGTACTGCCAGGCAAACAGTTACGTAAATCTCATCACAGCGATTTCTACATCTTCGCTTTCGCACGACAGTTTAACACCATCAACTGGAACCACTGTAGTTCGACAGCCAACTGATGAGACTAAAGTTATTGCTCCCACGAGTGTTGATCATGAGGGTACCCCTCACCGCAATAGGGTTGCTGATATTTCCACTGCTAACCAGAACGTCAGGGCGGCGCATTACGGCTTTTTGCAGAACGATGTTTACTTGAACTCGTCAGCCGAAGTTGTGCACAGAAGTGACGGAAATAAATTATCGGGTTGTTATGGTTCCGGTTAGGTAATCCTTGGTGTGGTTGTGGGTGTGCTTAATCACTCTCTTTAATTGTAAGGTGTTTCACGTTTGCAACTGGTAGGAATGAAAAGTGTTGATCTTCCGCAACATTTCCGCTTTCTGCTCTGATAACGAAGTATGATCACATATGAAGTGCCATAGTCGTCAACATCGACATCCTCTTCAAACGATGACCCACGATAGTAGCGAATTATTAGAGACAAACTCTGTCCCACGTCATCATCTGCACTAGAGTAGGGCGAATGCCCAGACTTAACCATCCTATCCACTTGGACCCATCCAAACCACTAAGGTTGGTGGATCTTACGTCTGACATGCTCAACGTGGTTTGGAGCGCAGGTCACGTGTGTGCGTTCACAAACAACAAAGGCAACTTGGAAGATCAGTACTTCCAGCTCTACCTATGGAATCGACAGTTAGTGTTTCTATCAGTAGTGGTTATCCTGAACAAGTTCCCTCACAAAACGTGCCTTCGCGGGCTCCCTTCGAGTTAGTTTCAATCCGGCTGTAACTGGACTCTCAGCTCCACTTACAGCAGTACCATGCCTAAAAATCATACAATGGAACAAGAGGTATTTGCAAACGACTAGAGTGATTGGAGCTGTGTGCATACCAAAATTTTGTGTGGCCAATAAGCTCCCGGAGCTGAGGTTGCTTCATGAGGATAAATTTTCAATTGTGGCACTTGTAGAGGTATGGCTCCGGCCAGATAACAGACGCGAAAGTGGGGTTAACTAACATGAATGTTTATGGAAAAAGATTATATTGGTGAGTGGGGAGGTGGGGTAGCTCTATACCTATCTAATCATACAGATCACGTAGAGCTGGAGGATCCACTGTTTCGTCTAACACACAACTCCATCTGGGTGGATTTTTGTTCAGATAAACCTCTTATTGTTGCCCTTACATACAGATCACGTTACAAATGGTCACCCATCTGACCCCAGGAAGTATTCCAATAACAGGCCATTTTAAACATCCCATAGTTGATATGAAAACCATGAGCGTACATTTAAGTCAAGTGCTTCAAGAGCATCATTTTTCAACACCACTATCTAAGTACAGTTATTCGAAAAGGTGCTAGGTTCCCCACCAGATGGCGCCATAAGTTGCACCGTCCAGATTACACCTACTCATCATTAACAAACCTGGTGTGGTGCAGAACTTCAACACTGAGATACCTGAAGTTTGCAGTGATCATGCGACAATTTTGTTTAGGTTTGTTCACGTCTCCTCCAAAGTAGTCGTTGATCCCTAAATATTACACAAGTGTTCCCAGTAAGATTAAATAAGTAAAAACGACTAGTCTGTAACAGTCTTTCGGAACTTACCGTTTTCACCCACCGTAGAAATATTCTGGCAATATATCAGATCAGCCTATTAAGGAATGCCAAAAGTAGTAAGTCTTCCCATGGTATCAGAAAAACTTTCCCGATATCTATTACACTTGCATGCAATTCAAGCTAACACAAGCCTCGAAAGCTCACAAACAATATAGGCTCATGAAAAACGAGTGTAATAAGGCATTTCACAGTGACAAACCTGAGTTGTAATTCTTTGCAGCAACCTAGCTAAGACAAAAAGCTGGGTGGTTTTATAAACAGTTGTCTAAAAATGCTTCAGTAAAACCAGACATTTCTGAACTAGTTACAGACGGTAGCATGGACAACAGCCACTGAACACTAAAACCCACTGCCAACGCACTTAAGACGTTCTTAGAAAATACCACCGGGGATTCCGCGCAGATCAACTGCTGATCTCTAACTACCAATGAGCTCGCTGTTCTCAATGACGAAGACTACCATTTTCACTGTCCTTGCTCAACCCAAGGAGTTAAACCCCAGCAAATCTCAAGCCACTGAAAACGTACCAAAAAACCGTCGAAAAAAACGTTGAAGATAGGTCAGCCCGAACCACAAATCATTTGTATCGATGAAACTGAACTACCTGCCGATTAGAAGCAATGTGAAGGAATGTCACTCCACAACGACGATGCGCGTAACACTCTGGGTATGCTCAAAAGTAATGAAAAACGTCACTGACGACGCAGTCCGGCTGCATCTGCTCACACAGAGGGTGAGTACCTCACAACAGCAAGATTTCCAGTAGGGTCACTCTTGTGTGACCCATCTAATGGCCATTCACAAACGGTGATGATGATGTCACCCACTCTGGGGTTGTGCAATGCTTATCGTCCGTTTTTGTTAAAGGTATCGGAACGTTTGCTGCGGATCACGACTAAGGCACGAGTTTGTCGGATCTGCTGCTGCACTTCTTCTGATAGTGCCTTAGATTGCATTGTGTGCTCTAAGTTGACTATTTAGTCTTTGTTTGGTGCACCTTTCCCGTTGAAATCGAGTCCACTGAGAAAAATATCTTGTTCACCGTTTGTTAGCGGACGGTAGTATAGGTATTTATTTGCATGTAGTCGCTGGTATTCACTTTTTCCCCCGACTTTGATAGCACTTACCAAAGTGCCATTCTCGTTCTATTCCTAGTTCTTGCGAGATATTGTCCTGTTGCTGCTGTTCATCCATTATTTTCCACAACTTTCCCTTTTAGTTGTCATACTAATGCAGTCGATTGCCGGCAACGAGTAGTAACATACATAACATCCGTTTTCCATTTTGTCCGGCTGTTGTTCAAGCTTGTGAATGGCTGAGTGGTGGTCTATTGTTTTGACGCAAGCATCTACTCAGCAAGAATAGTTGCTCAAGAGTGAAAGCTGCTCAGCACGAAAAAGCCTCCAAACAGTGTTGTCCACTCATGTAGGCTTCTGGATGTTGGGAATAGAAGTGATGTTCGCAGCCCGGGTTAACGACTTGGGTGTTCGGATGTTCGCTGAGATTGGCACTTAGGTTCCAAACGTTTCATCACCAAACGAGGTGACATAATCGGTGTATGGGTGTTCGGGCGTATAGTTTTGAGCATGAATATTGGGGAAATTCGATGAATTCTTGCTATTACATACCAGATTGAGTTGATTTTTTTTGTTCGGATTTTGACTGGTTACTTCCAGTTGTTCTTGACCATTGGATTCGAGGCCTGAATGGTTATTATCTGCTGTCGTTTAACCCTCAGGAGAAACCCAATTCGTTCGTTTTTTCACTGGATCACCTAGAGCTTCACTCAGACTTCCAGCTGATGCACTGCTCGGCTCTGACCATCAACCTGATCAATTTGAATTGTCCCATTCCCGTGAAATGGCATTTGGACATGCTCGCGTTTACACCTTGATGTCTGACTCAAGCTGGCCCACAGCTTTTGTCTAATTTAAGATGTTCGGATATTGCACTGGTTGATGAATGTCAGCCTTTAAGGAATTCTCTGGCGAAATCGCGCAAGAGAATTTCCTGAAGCCTGATACTTAGCAACCGGTTCAAAAGACAAACATATTGCGCTACAAAAATCTATGATCCAATGTGAATCAAAGACTTGAGAAGATATAAACGCAATCTCGCCCAAATGCTGGTACGCACGAAGTGATGGGTGATCGAAGCTGGGCGGTAGATAAACAAACAAATTAAAATCTAACAGCGAAGAAATGACGTACTCAGTCAAAAGACAATTGTACGGCGCAATCAAAACTGAAAAACATGTAGGGATTGAGTCTGAGTTGTGTGAGCCAGCCTATACGGTTGGCGGTATCCGGTTCGGATTAGCCTGTCACAATGACCGAAGCCAAGGGACACCTGCGCTCAACCATCACCACAAGTGGATCGCGCCTCACCACTTGCGGTTCCACTCACACAACACGCATCCAGTGCAAACCCAAGGGAATAAGACAAGGAGGTGTGTGAGTGGGGCATTTGTGTTAAGCCGGCCAATGCTGGTTAGCCGATTCATGGGCTAGCTCGAAATCAAAACCTCTATCTCTAGAGAAATAAACAGAGAGAAACTGAGTTGGTAAGATCTACACTGGGAAGAAAAATAGAGAAAATATAATGTAGCAAGCACTCCATTAGAGGAACACACGTCAGTGCACTCCATAAAGGACACGGAGTAAAATCAAAATGCGAAGTCGGACTAGAAGAAAACAGAAGAAACATTCACCATACAGTGCACCAACAATGTCTAAGAAAAGGAAAGGTAGAAGGCCACAGACAACCACGCTTCCGAAAAGGGGAGCGCGTGACTTCCAAACGACCGCAGTCGTTGGTTAATGTGAACAGGAAGAAATATGCACACAACGGATATAACCTACTTGGCTCTAGCGTACTCGCGGTCTCTTGACCGACGGTGCATTATGAGTACGTTGATCACCAAACGTTGATCCCAAACGGCCAGCCCAGTCGAGGCCCCACATATCACAACGTCACACAGTCATGTCACCACGACCTATGGCACCGACGGTTCCCTCACGTGCCACCCGATTCCGTTCACGGTAGCGCAATAGCTGCCCACTGACCTCGCGGACACAAATTCGGACCATATTCCTCCAGACTGTCCGATTCAACGCCAACTCTTCCCAACGTCCAAAATCGATGTTACGACGCGAAAGACTTACCTGCACAACATCCCGATATCTCCGCTTGTCAATCAACATTCCTCCTACCCGATTTCACATGCCCGTAAAGCAGCTGCTTCGAGATACGG
This sequence comes from Paragonimus westermani, assembly GCA_008508345.1. NCBI lineage: Eukaryota > Metazoa > Platyhelminthes > Trematoda > Plagiorchiida > Troglotrematidae > Paragonimus > Paragonimus westermani. The sequence continues at coordinate 112,797 of QNGE01001647.1, forward strand.
TCATCGCCCATCCGACAGAGGTGACTTAGCCAACGAAGCTGATTCGACATCACAATGGCCTCAATCCCGTCGATGACCGTTCGCCACAGTACCTCAGTGTTTCCGAACTATGTCCACTCATCGACTACCTAAGACGCGTCTTAGACACTGCAAACGGAAACGGCTAAGATAGCGCACGTTCTGCTGATACAATATCCAAGTTTAACTGTTGTACAGCAGTATAGACAGTATCATTGAGCGGTAGACACCTAGCTTGGTGACCGTATTCAAAACCGTATTCAAAACGTCCAATAGCCTTCGCAACGCAAGCTCGCAACTCGCGGTCCGTGGACAGATCTGTGGACAACTTGCTACCCAAGTAGCAAAAGTCTGCGAAGCTGTCAACAACTTCTCCATCGATGCGAACCTGAGGAGCACGTGCAGGAACAGCACCTCCGCCCGCAGAAGGCTGAAATAAAGAAAACGTCTTATCTGCATTGATACCCAGTCCAAGCTTAGACGTCGCGATCGCGAAAGCCGTCGCCAGTTGCTGAAGTTCGTCTCTGTATGCGAATCGAAGCATGTGTAACGGGTTTGTGGGGCCGAAACGTCGAACATTCAGTAGACTTCTATCCGCCCGGTACTCAGCCTCAACGCCCTTCTCCGCCAAGTCCATGCACTGATACACAAACATCTACGCAACGACGATGACACCTCCTTCGAAGATGAAACGTCTGTAACCCAAATGATGAGCTCGGAGAACATCCGGATATCTGAATAACCATTCATTCTTAGCGGGTTGCTGAAGAAAATCGCACTCCCATACACTCCTGAAGAAAATGCGTAGGCGATCCAACGCAATTCTGAAGTGAAACGTGGAGATTTTGTCTTACTCGTTACACACCGAATTAGCTTCATAGTTTAAGATTTTTACACGTTCAAAATAAACGTCAGGCGAGTTTCTATTACTATAATGTATAAGGACCTATTAGGCACACATGAAAAGCTGGTAGTTTAGTGTGTGTAGTGGGATGCCTCACACCTTTGGTGCAGGCTACATATCGTAGGGACAAAGTGGGTACAGCGTCTAAACGCATTGTGGAGCACAAAAAACGGCAAACAAGATTATTCGCATACAATCGGCCAGTCAGTTGATGGTAACTGGATGTGAGAACAGCCACCTAGAGACCATTGAGAAGCAGGGAAAAATCTGAGTAATCAGAATGACAGTATTTATTGTAAGTCACTGGAAAGAGGGCCTGGCTGTAACAGTGGATATTCCGTACACACTGAAAAGACTCTAAGAAACAAACTGAAAACACAGTAACAAGCGACCAGATAGCTCAAAGTACAGTGCGCTACAAAGAACAAAAGTTGAAGATGATGGCGTACTGAAAACAATGGATTCCACATTATAAATAGCTAGTGAGGTTAATTGTCAAGGTCACCAGATAACTGAAGACTAGTATTAAGAGTAATTTCTTGGAACCAACAGATAAGAACTTACTGAACTCAGTTCCGAATAATTGCGACCTCTGTCCGGAACGTTGGCAGTTACTGTTGGGTCACTGTCCTCTTCCGGTTGGACATGATCTTGCAAGATGGACAAGGCACGACGATGAATTGCTGTAACATAGTGCATCTGAAGCTGGGCAAAGGTAGTCTGCGTGCTTCCAAGCAATCTGTCGCGAAGCATAACGAACAACGAGCGGTCAACGGATTAGATGCGTTAAACTGCATAAGATATCGATCTCCATGTTCAAACCGTGGCTCATGTACCACGGTTGCAATCAAAGCGTGAATTTACAAGACACGAGGGGGGACAATCAACAGTTGCAATATACAAAAACCACATGGTATACACAAAGGGTCGTATGCAGCTGACATCGATCCCACGAAAAATGTGTAACAGGAAACAGAATTATGAAAATGTTAGGAGGCGCATCACCTAACGAAGCAGACAGAACGTACCACGATCGATCGGCCAAGTTCAGATGGTATCGTCGTGGGTGATGGGCGGCCCAACTTAGCCAATCAGGTTACAGTCGTGCGGTCGAATGCCTGTGCGTCATCAAGTCCGATATAACGTGTTGCTTTCTGATGCGCCTTGTAACGTGATTTGTTGTAACGCCCTGGTTGTCATATATGACCGCTTCGTTTGGTTCGTTGTGTTTGACTGCCATGTATGATCGCCTCATTTGATTTGATTCGCGTCATTTCGTCCATGTATGGCAATCCGTTCGTTCTATAAGTTTAAAACTTCTGTGGTCTAATTTTTACTCGCTCTTCTAATAAGCGTTGTCGTATGTCTTTTCCCTTCCTCGGTTCTGGGTCAAGCGACTGAGTGCGTAACCAACGTGGCGATCCAACAAAAAGACGGAAAAAATCACTGCAGGTGAAACTACTCACGAAAGAGGGCATGGTCTGGGAAACACTTTCGTGGCAGTTCATCATGAGAAATCTAACGAGTGTACCCAATTCAGAGTGCAATGAAACCTGATACACTGCAGTTAAGCTGAGGTCAACAAAGTTGCACAAGTTCAACACTGGAACGACAGAAAAGTTGATATGTTGATTGCTATTCGCCTCCGAATGAGAACAAAGCCGTTCCGTCTAGGTGGAAAACAATAAGTTGATGTTACATTCAGTTAAAACAGATCCAAGCATGAACAGTTAGATAACGACCTTAGCAAGACTTCCGTTTACTTTCCGAACGGACCAAAGACCGACTTGCTATGTAAAAACGCGCAATTGTGGATACCATTTGTGTAAGTTCTGTGCCTCTGACGCGGTAGTAATGCTAGGATATGCGAACTAACGGAAGAAAGGCAACCCTGAACATCGAAAGAAACGTTCGACGCTAACGATTTCATCTAACTTGAGGAAACTAACAAGCCCCACGGACTTGGCCCCCGCTAATTTCCTCTGCATACCAGCATCGGGAACCTCTAAGCAATCCAAATGGTTGGGCTTTGACGGTAAGCTGGAATGAAACACATCATTTACCCAACTACAGTTGATCTAGGTCCGTAATCTGTAAACTCCTATGACTGCAAGGAGTGATTTAGTTATGAACAAGCACTTGACGATCTGGGATTTTCTTATGTGCACGTAGTCACAACCAGACCCCTTAAAAACCATGATAAACTCTAAGGTTGTTATGGCTCAGTTTGGGAGTAACCGCACCGAATGAAGAATAACCGGGTGGTTCACCCACTTTCCACAGTGGAAACGAAAAAAGTGGGTAACAGAATGTGGAAAGAATCGACAAACAGCTAGTCTTAACGGTGAGTTCAATCAACCACAGTTTTTGTCTTGCGTCGGTGAACATCGAAGCTACGAGGGAAGGTCTCGATCAAATATTCCAAAACCCAGACTAAGACACCTTTTTAAGCCACCCTCGGTTGATGCACACGCAATCCGTGAATCCGACGACATAGGCGATATTGTGCTAGGTGAGTAGGAAGCTACACGGTTGGTGGCAACCGCTTACAGAATAACTTGTCGTAGCGACCAGAGCCAAATAACGTCCACAATGGTGGATAGTATTCCTGGAAAACAGTTCTTTCAATCGGACATGTCAACAAGGATCTGATTAATGGTTTGTTTTTGCTGGAATGCTGGGAGCAGAAGCTGTAATGGTTGGCGAGCAACAATGATACCTAGATTCTGTCGGTAATCTTCGAAAGTAAAGCGCGCTGCAGCAAATGCCTACAGCATAAAAGCAATAGCTAGACACTGGCAGACATTGTTTGACCGACTATAATCCTACCGCTTAGAACAGGCGGAACAGTACAGTCAGGACAGTACGTGAACGATTAGTTGAAAACACAGTCTACCCCGCTTGATGAGACCTTGATCGGTCTGGCCTTCTAACACCCAGAGATGCAGAGCAGTGTCCAAGAAAGCAAGAAGACCAACGGGGTGAGAGTAATGTGTGATCAAGTGAGACAGTTATTGGACTTCACGTCTCACCCTAAAATATTTCCGAGTGGAAGACAGTGAAGACTGAAAAGTAGCATCATGTACAGAAACGAGCAACTGTTAGCAACCTGTACATATTTCACCTGGAGACAACAGCACAGCGACTATTGGTAGAATAACCCAGTAACTTTCGGAGGCACGCTTTCTTTCGAAGGAAATTCCTCTGTCTTACAGCATCTAAACTTCGATCAATCTTCTAATGTATCTTACTGAGCAACATCACACAGTTTGACCCAACGGATGTCAGCACTTCAATCACAAGGCACTCAAGCTTACATTTTTCGATGCATATACAGTTGATAGTGAATCAACAAACAGTAGGTATCTAAAATGAGAATAGCCCACAGTACCACAAGTACGCATGTAAATGGAGTGCAAAAAAGTAAGTGATGAAAAAAGCCGTGGGATGTTCGAAGAAACAGCGAATAAATATGATAGATTACAGGACAATGCGTTTACCGTTTGGTTTGGCGGAAAAATCAAGGCAGGTCAGGAGTTCACGAGATGATGGTTATAACGAAAAGAAGCAAACCTGGGTCTTCAGTAGCAGGTGAAACAGAGCAAAGAGAGACAAAAAAAAGTTGCTCATGGATAACAAATGATTGGATCGGAGGATCACTCCCTTTCTGTTGCATTCGCGATTAGGCATGACTGAAGGAACAGATGTGTGGCACCTTCTGAGTATACGGGCTCAAAACACCAGTATGCACAACCATGAAGAAATGCTCACTGTTGAACCCAACGATCCATGCCCACCCATACTCACTAGCATCAATCGTATGTCAGGATTCGCATGCTCCGTCCTAGCAATATTCACCCAAACACACGCAAGATATATGGCAATCGGGCGGATGTTATGGAACGGTTATCAGTTGTGATTTAATCCGTTTTGTGAGAGCACATCACCAAACAAACAGCAGCTCTGGTGAAATCTCCATTGTAGGTCATTACATTTTGACGCTGCAAGTAGCCAACCATCTTCTTTCCTAGTTCACCGTCCACGTCCGGCAATTCCGCAACACTCTCCATCGATACTTGTGGGTATACAGCTAGCGCCCGCAAAAAAAATAGGTAATTCAGTGACTACTCGAGTGAGATACAGATGAATCGGAACACCTGCAAAAAGCTCAGCACTTGAGTTTCCTGTACCGTAATTCGGACTCTACCATACTAACGTGAACTACACTGTTATCGACCACCAGCATATAACGCTGGTCTGGAATAAACGCTTCAACCGCTGACAATATTTCGACTATTATGTTCAACAGCAAGTCATAAATCAACAAATGTGACTCAGTTTCTCACCAACCTGAATATCTCAATGATAACTTAAGCATCGGTAAGCAAGGGTTAGCGATCTATCGTGTTGGTACATATACTGAGTGAAGGCGTGAGCAAAAGTCAACCGCATGTGCCACAATTTCTGCGGCAGTGTAACACTTTCCGCATGGCTCGAGCGAATGCTACGTCTTTCATAAACTACCGCAGATGTGCGACGGTCTCTCGTGTAGTCAGTCATGGAGTCAAGGTTAACGCGTGAGAAAACAATGCTTACCACTCGAAAATACAACTGTGCTTACAACACAATGGCGAAGAAAATGGTCGTCAGATACAGGCGTCTCTCCAACCTTGAGTAAGAGCTTAGTTTTTTGTCACATTTAGACAATCCTACGTTGCAAGCGCGATGAGTTTGGAACAACAGCCGCTACTCGCTGTTCATCATTAGTAAGAACGGAAACAACCTTGTGGGAAAGCACTTGTGGTGGTCTTGGCAGCAGCTTCCAAGGCAGACACTTCGGCGTCATCACTTTTCTGGTCTCCTTACAAGTCGACGACAAGTCGGTTAAATGATAATGAATAGATAATACTCGTCGAACGCCCAGGATATAGGTTCCAGTACTCGCGTCCCCGAAAAATATCACGTTTCGTCATCCATATGTTTCAAGCATAAACAAACGCTTTTGTATGCAGTGGTCCGATAGAAAACGTAATCTGATCGATAACCGTGGGTCGATTACATTAAGCGCTTTACATGTACGTCAAGTAAATCAGTTGCAAAAACGCAGTGATTCCTCGTGAAATCAAACATGTCAAATGTATAGCGAAAACAAGCACGCAGCCCAATTTAAAGACTCCGAAGTAAGAACATCACCATTCATCGCCCAGAGTAGGAAGCGAAGCAGCTGAGGGAATCAGACAATAGGGTGATCCGTAGCCCAATGGGAAGCCCGTGCAAGCACAAAGCACGCTGGCTTTACACACACGAGACCATGAATAGCAAAACTGGAAAACGAAAAAAAGGAGCGCTTGCTTACTCAAAAGCTCGCTGCACTGTCGTGTACGAGGCTTCCGAAAAGTGTTCACAACTCTTCTGCAACTCTGTGTCCAGTAAATCATCTATACGTAAACCAAATGCCTTCAATTTCACGTGAATCGGACTGAAAAAATGAGAATATACGGAACAATTTTGAGGAACGAGCATCTGGACAAGCATATGTGAAAAAGCGAAACTAAAAGCCGCAAAGAAAGCTGGTTGACGCTTTCTCATGGACAAAATCACCTGTTTAAAGTGGGGTATTCAACCGATTTTCAAAAGGGATCGAAGGTAGAAACAGTTGCGAAAAATCTGGTGCGACATGTTTAGAATGAAGTGACAGATTGTGGCGTGTTCATCGAACAAACGCTGGTATGCCACAAAGGTCACTTATAATAATCCCACTCTTCGTAAAAAGGATTTCAGACAGTGGGTTGCCTGCAGCATAGTATGCTAAAGAAAATCAATCCCCGCCCAGGACAGAAAAATACCCCCATCCAACTAAAAATGATAACATGCTTACTCAATGCAGCGGTACTGACGGTAGTCTTCAAGTAGTACCAAACTTTCACGATGAAGTTCTATAGCCGCGTGGAAGTCACCTTGCTAAAAATGGACGACATAATTCAGGTTAGTGCGATAACACCATCGATAATAATGGTACAAAAGACAGAGTGCAAACAATCGTAGAAGCCCAAACAACCGAGTGAGAAAAGTACTTACTCTCAACAACGACTCCAAGTGATGAACGGTGTTTTGTAAAGACCGTATTTGGCGCAACACTTGGAGGGTTCTTTGTAGGCGTAAACGACGTCGGAAATTTCGCAGAACAGTCAATCTGGACAGCACCAAGACATTGGCAGACAAGTTAAGTGACCTTAGGGACGTAGAAGAATTCGAGAAGAGAATGATGACGGCCGACACAATAACGTAACGGCAATTGTGTAAACCGAAGAACGGGAACAAAGCAGCCACAAACTGCAATTAAAGGACCACGGTACTGAAAACAGGCTTGGCAACAAGCAGGTTAACGAACAATGGATGCTGGAGAGGTGAAGGAGGCTGCTAGTCATCGTAATGGGGTGCGCTACATCAACTCCAAGTAATTTCAACGTTCACAACTGTCTGCTTACAGGCCATGTTCACCCGTTTACCATCCTTACTCACACTCTTTATCTACGCACGAAGCCATCATGCAACGCGTCAGCTGCAGGCATACAGCATGAGTGAGACTGACGCACAGAGATCTGCCAACCCATGGTGGATTGGTCAATTCGCTCGGCTTTGATTGCAACACTGTCAGGCAATGTCTTCCATGAGTAAACAACTTCACATTGACCGCCGTTTTAAGGCTTGGATTACGTTTTGGTCGTTAATACTTGGGACACTGGCAGACATTTGATGTACTGTCTGATGGATCATTGTGTAGACAAAGAGCGTGGACACACATGATAAAGGAACGGGCATGGTTGAAAAATGAGTGAACACAGATGTCAAACACAAGGATAGATGCAAAACGAGAAGAAACCTTATAGATAGGCAGATCATAAAAAGTACGGCTCACTGATCTGTGCTACCAGTCGCTTCGACGTTAATTTTACTAATCAGGCCTTTGCGTACTGCTCAATTCACTCAAAACGCTGAAAGATCAATTCGATACTGAATTGAACACACCTTAACAGCGGAAATCGAAACTGCCTGTATATCTGCGAACTACGAATACGGAAACCAGAAAGGGAGTGGATGTGTAAATGGGGAAAACGAATTCTTCGTCTGCAGACCGCAGAGTGTAAATGGATAGGCAACCAAAACAAAAACTCACTGTCTTATGCGTTGGCAAATTCCGAGAGTTTCCCAGTTATCTGTTTGCAAAGACAGTACACCCTTGAGTTCAGTCTCATACAGCGGGTGCTTCTCCAACACCAGTTCGGATACACGTCGAGATACGGCCTTGTTTTGTTTATCCAAGAGGAGCAAACGAAGTTTCAACTTGGCCAGTTCACGACATGTTGGTCCAGCTGAATTCTAGTGAGTAGATAAAAAAAAATTGCAGGAAATAAAATGAGGGACCTATGAGCAAGATAAACAGATGAAGAATAAAGCACCTTCAGAATTGGGTAGCCAATAACTGTTGATGGTATGACAGGTGCAGTAAGAGGACTTCCAAGAGTGTGCGTACAGCCGACTTGGAACTTCCAGCATGATCACCGAGCACGTTAACACTTTTAACAGGCGAAAACCAAATCGTGTATACAGTGAGATCACTTAATCCAGCACAGACAAGCAAGGTGCATCTAGGCTACAAAATGAAATGTTAACACACGCCAGTCTCAGGAAATTTATTTTTAAAAAAGCCTTTTACAAATATCGACTCGACGTATACGCATATATGTACGTCATCATCATCATCATCATAGACAGCAATACATCAGTGGTTCACAATAGTGCTTAGCTCCCACACAACCATGAAGAAAAAGCAAACCCTATATAGAAAGACCGAGAAGAAAAAAGAAGGGGACGGGAAGGGACCTAACTACTGAAAATGACTACGTCCCTATTCAAACATTCAGCATCAAGGTGCCTACACCTTGCAAACAAACAACCGAGCTGCAAGTGAGAGTAAGGCGTCATCAGCGAGACAGCTTCCTCACGGCTTCTACTGCCCCGCCTCATTAAATGCACTCACTTCACAGACAACTCGGCCAAACAACGACAACATTCACGCCACTGAGCTCGATTAGCCGCCATCTCACCTAGTGTCTCCAACCACCGACTCTGTGAGTCGCGAGG
>QNGE01001647.1:124721-153923 GCA_008508345.1 Paragonimus westermani
GTACCAGAAATGGTACGTTTTTCAGGAAGAGATGCCAACCATCTTCCAACCCCCAACCTGGAGGACCAGGAGACTGTGGTTTGTCAGACCTCTACCTGTTGGCCTGCCTGGTATGAGTAACTCTATCCAGTTTAGCCCAAAAGGTCATAGAGATGCGCAAGCCGTCACACCACGTCAAGGTCCAGTCTCACCGTGACGGATATATGTACGTACATAACAGTGAACCGTTTATAAAGTGCATGGTTTGGGATGCTTCACTAAAAGTCAGCGAAACACAAGCGAGACGGCTAAACAAAACAAAAAACACTTCATCCGTCGCACACCCCTTCTGATAACGTCCTTAATCAAAGATGCATACTGGCCTTCAAGCAGTAGCTTAGAGGCCACAGTGTGGGCTCAGAGAAATCACCACTCGAGCTAACCTCTAGATGATGCCAACAGGTTGGAGAAACACAAATGATAGCGGACAGTATTGTGGCGCTCGTGAAACGTGTTCTAGTCACCAAAGCCTCTGCGATAAGTGCACGTGCACAGTTGCATAAGAGTCGAGCGTTTCAAAAATACATCATCATGCCGTTTCGCTGCCAACGCGATATTTCTGTCACGTACCAGTAGCATACTGATAATAATGATGGAACACAGTCCCTGTACAGTCTCCAACTGGACAGATCCAGCTGCATAACCATACAGGATGCATGTATAGGGGCTCTGCCCATCGGGGATAATTTAATGTCGAGCGGATGCCACAAAGAAGGATTTAAGGAGCAGAAGCGGGAGCTCACCAGACACACCATCAGCACTGACACAGCTGCTCAGGCATTCAGACCCTTCGGTCATTCTCAACATGCAACCATCAGGGGCGTGTGCACAAGCTCCTGTGAATTCGATAGCAATAGTTTACAATCTGCGGAGGCAAAAAAAAGAATTCACAGCCCCGTACGTCCAACTAGACTTCTTTTAGGTGAATGTTTGGGTCAGACTTACGTTTATCCAGCGTGTTTACTTTCCCAGAAGTACACAGGCCGTGTGTAGTATGTCGTACGATATCGACCGTCTAGAGGTAGCACCAACCTATCCCGCTGAACACCGAGGACGGATGAATTCACCCGTTACAAAACTGCTACTATAACAAAATCACTCTTTCAGTTCGCACAAGTGGCGCATACTGACGAGTCATTCGGTGGCATGAACAGTGGAATCTGAGAACTCTAGCCGACATCTATCGTCATTCGTTCACCAAACAAACACGCGGTTTCACCTCAGCACGCTAATTAGAAAATTCTCATTTCAACTAACCGACCACACTTAACTGGCCGACTGGTCGGTTGTCCAGATACATCGACTACAGTAAGTAGCACCACTGTGTTGCGTTGCATGAGGAGTCTGATCAGACAAAGTTGATACCACTGATTGTAAACGAAATCCTCGATCATCCACCATCAGACCTTACACGAATCTTAACTAGTCTAATATTAGACTCCCCGCAGATACTTACTAGATTTGGAAACCCCCAGTAATCCGTACGTGCTGGGCAGGACGTTGATACAACAAAGCTTACACGCGGCTCAATGGGACCTGAGCTCAAATCGCAAAAAGTACCAGAAGGAACAATGGCTTGAAAAAAGTTTTAAACGAAGCTTGATGTTCTGCGAGTCGACACTCAATCAACGACTTGGTCTCTGTCTGAAAATTTCAAATGGAGGTGAAGGATATCGTAAAAAAAATGGCAAAATGCATAAAAGAGATCGTGCATGAAAAATTAAGACGCGCAATGCAGCTTGGAAAGATAGCAGTGAAAATAAGTACACTATAGAACAGCTAATAACGAAAAATGGATTGTAGCTGGTCAGTAGACTCGCACACGTGCGTAATCCCATGGGAATTAGTTGGTGTCGTGGCCCCGTTTGCTGAAACACTAAAAGCAATCGTAAAAGGCATAAAGAAGTCATCTAGTTAGTGACGTAACTGAGTTGAACTGGAGGGGTTAAAGTAGTTCTGAAGGCATATACAATACACAGGCATGCCCAAACTCATGCCTTCTTTTCTGTGAGATTAACTGAAGATAAGAACTAAAGGACTGACCGAATCATGTTCACCAAATCACAGTGGACAAGAGGGAAATCATACGAATAAAATGTGCTCCACAGTTTGCAAACGAACGTAACTCGAAAAGATACACCATTCGCTCGACGGTTATCGAGAAGCAGCGACAAACTGTTATGCCGATTAAAACATTGTGTTTAGGTCCATAACAGAAGACCAACCGTTAAATCCTAGAAGGTCAGGTGACTAGATCGCACTCATGATAGTTCGCATGCGTAGTGCGGGTGAGACCAACGCTAACAAGATAAATGCCAGGCGATAATCCACTGAAGATGTCAACAAAGTAGGAATAAATTATCTGACACTGTCATGTGCATCGTTCACTACTGATCGGATAATCAAAAGACGGCGAGCACATTGAAAAGTCATTCTGAATCGGGTGGCTTTAACCTGAGGCCAATGAACGAGGAAATGTAAAAGCTACTCATCGTAAATCGATCCGACCACCGATGTCTGAGAGTAGGGTTTAAGATTTAGTTGAAATATGTCAAACAGGTCACACTACCACGAATCTTCAGAAGCAGCAACTTCAATTAACTTGTTGCCTTATCTGAAGTAATATCAATCGGAGACGGCAGTAACCCAGCAAGCTTATTTCTAATCAGTAAACCCTTCTAATTATAAGCTGATCAGTACTTTTTCAACCAGTTCCTCCCAATAACCGCGCTCACCTTAGGACGATGAGTTCAGCATCTTCAACGTTTCGGAGCCAGTTGAAACGGTTTGCTGTGCTCTCCTCAAACCAGTCATGGACGGCACCACGAAAGCCTTTCTCAGTGATATGGACTTGCCTAGTCACCACTTTAGCGAAGCCAGTGGGATATCCACCCTCCAACAGTCCAATAATGTTTGGGGCCAGACCGTGCGTTAAAAAAAACGTTAATATGACAGATGACATGTTCAATCATTTCCTACCATTCATCTCGAGTTCGCTACAGCTCGTGACGTTTGTGCTTGATCGCTTGATCGATAGGACCACAAATTGTGAAAAAAGCGAAAGGCGTCACAGTTGGAAGCCACTTCACTCAGTCTTATGCTGATGGATCCTCGCGGAACTATTCAATGAGGTGTTTGCCTTTCATCATAAGACAGTCGTATCCTCCATCTAAACGATAAACTAGAAGTACATTATTGTATCTGCCTTCCAACTCCAACACCATACTCTCGCTTATCCCAGATCATCTGTACTTTCCATCAACTTCCACTTTCGTCGCCTAGAAAGTCCAGAAAGTCTTGAAAATCAGTAAATCCAGAAGATACCACTCCTATTAGTTCGACGATCCCCAGTGGTATTGGTGCTTATCACCCTCTAACTGTTTCATTAGTCATCCGTCTGTCTCAATGATGCTCCTTTCATCCTGGAAATAGAAACATTCCGTTGCCGTTCCGCGGCACAACCCTTAAAATTCCGGTAGCTCCCAATATTCCCTGCGCTCACATGACGTGAAACAATGGGTTTCTTAGAGAGCAATGAGTACAGCTCACCAACATGGATCCCGACGTCAGCATTCGCAGGGGCTGCTTGTGCACACACTGTTTCGCCAGATGCGAAACCGATCGCTCGGATTAATGTCTATCAAAGGAGGGGCGTTTAACTGTAGTCAACGTAGACAGAGTCACTGTCCACAGAATAACGTATGCCATTCCACTTCGCCTCTATTGTTTAGACATAAAATACCCATCAAATCTTTCTGTTCCTTGCACGCACACCTGTAGTATACGATCACCTATGTTAATAAAATGCTCTACCACTCAACAAATCTCAGTAACTCACGTGCCGGCCAACACCTGTCTAGACAATCATTCGAGACCAATTTTGTAGTGGGGATATCCGAATGCAGCAATATACAGATTTACAACACTTCATAGGTTTCTCTCTTTAGCCTCTAATACTTTCTACCTCCTTAAATTCTGACCTCAAGTTTGTCTCATATGTCATTCTCTCTCAAATTTCCCCTATACAATCACATCAAACTCTCTTCATACGCGCTCTCCGAAAAATTCGTCTTCTTACTACAGCCCTACATTTCCTACATTCTCTCAACTTCTCGTATTTTACGAACCCTATTCTTTACATCTATGAGTATCAGTCATATACCTAGGTGAGGTGTGTAGCTCATTTATGGAGTGTTGGAAACAAGGACTGTATGCCGCCATGTCAATAGTTCATTCACAACTTCTTACTTTCTTCATCGCGGCAGGAATGTGTACTTTTCTCCAATCAGCCGATACTACCACAGCCAATGTTCTTCAGAACTAGCCCGGCGTATTCCCAATCCCTGTGTGTTTTAAATACAACGCGCCAATAAATAATCAGCCACCCATGTCGAATGATGACGTCGCCGCAATTCGAGCCATACGAGTCAACGTTATTATCACCTTTGTACATAACTGGGAGAGTTGAGACTTGGGTTGCCGGTGATTCTGATAGCGGTCAACGAACTAGCTGAACAACAAACAAGCGCGAATGTACAAAGAAGGATTAACCAGAAGAGAGGATTCATGACCTTACAAATGGACGGTCACCATTGATCGTGATACACTATCATGTCCGAAGGCGTTACTAAGCAGCGACGTGGATAGTCATTGTGGCTTATGTCGACAGACTTTGATCTAAGTGTGATAGCAAGCAAGCTATCATCCCTCGAAACTCAATCGAGCAGACTGTGATTTGCCTTAGGGTGCAGTATGATTTCCACCACAACCTGGTCGCGAAATTTGCTCTGACCGTAGCAAAAGACTCTGAAGAAGAACCGCCGGTCCAAAAGCGAATTCAAATGGAAAGCAATGCCAGGATCGTTAGTGAACGTTCCGAAGACAGTTCTAAACTGGAAACAACGTTTGTCGAAGCAGCTTGCTGATCGGGATAAAACGGACATTAATGGGACCAATGTTTACCAGTTGACTTAGCCTTAGGAAGTGAAAAGCTGGAGTAGAGCAAGCAGAAAATGAAAATGAGTGGACTGGTTTAGAAGGACAACAGTGACCATGGACACCCTCAGGTCGTTTGTGCTGCGGAAGGGTAGTGGCTTTGGAGGCCCTATTCGGAGCATCTGGCTAACAGCTTGATCTGCAATGCAACAAAATATGACTACCTATTAAGGCACTGCCCGGAACCAATGGTCCAAAAATCAGACTCACTTGGAAATGAGTGAATAGCACATCAGCCACATAGCCCCATCCACAAACTTTGCTCATCGGAGCGGTCAGGGCTATCACAGCCCGCGGCCACGCCGTGGTTCCGCCACTTTACGATTTTTTCCAACCGCTGGCAACCGTAGCGAACAAAGCAAAATGAGGCAGATTTTCCGCTGGCATACGAAGTACAAGACACAACCAGCAAAACTGTCATTTTCATTACCTCGGGTTTCCAAAGTGAAGTTGCCCGTCTGCAAAAAAGGTGACGAATAACTATCGTGCTGCACACGCGGCCCGCTCACTTGATAAAAGCCAACTAGCAGAAACAATGGTGGTTAAATATATATTCCACATATTCCACAGTAGAACTAAAGGCGCACATTTACGGTAAAACCCTGCTAACTAACAATCGGACATCCTTATGAAAGTACGGATAACGAAGGGTAGCAAACGCACTGCGTGCCTTCGCTATCCTAAAGGATACCTCATCAACAATATTACGAATTGACGAGATAACGTTGCTCAGGTAGGTAAAGCGATCGACAGTCTCGAGCGGCCCATGTGCAACAAAAAAGAAGTAATCAGGAACAGCCCAGTCTCCCAACGTTGTACACTTCGTAGATACGAAGTGCATATTATAGACTAACCCTAACAAATAACCAGTTCAGCATAGTATGCATATTGTCTGTGGAACTTGGTAGAAAAATCCCGTCCGTATGCTCAATGTGAATCAGCCTACTGTTTGATGAAAATTCCACTCTGAGATTCTCGAAACCTTCAAGTGCTTCCATAGTACCATTCATCCCATCATCAATCATCACCAACCCCCCCCTTTATCAGTGTGAGCGACGAAGATGGAAAAGCTGTGATCTACTACTACTTACTTTACTTAACTAGTCCTTGAGTTGTAGTTTCCTATGTTCCGCTATGATAACATGAGTAGTGTAATAAAAGAAACACAGCTTCAATAGGTCATATGATACAATCTTTTTACCAGCCAGTGTAGTAACTATGGTGAGGTGGACATATCAGTAACCATTTTCGTTCCTAAAAGAAAGACCCCGTGAGATTCTATTAGTAAGCCGGTTTGTCCGGATCACAATCAGTGATCACAGCGCCAACATATGATCAAATGATGTGGGTGCAGACGACTTCAAACACGGATTGCTATGGCCAGTGTAAGGTCACATAAAATCTCCCCACTGACCTAAAGGGAAACGTGAACAAAGAGTGCAGAAGAGGGACAGCCGATAATGTTCCCAACATCCATTCAGAATGGCAAGGTAAGCCCATAAAGCATACACAACCTACGTCATTCCACATACGACTAAACGACAAGATTGTGCTTGCGCTCTACGAAGTACGTATGCGCATGAACTGAGGTGCAAATGTTTAATCGTTTGCCTTCAGCATAAACAGCCTTCGGCTGCAATGCCGCAAGATTAGGTTTGATTTGTCTATTCAGATGATTCACCCCCACAAAGCATCGCGCTGCAAACATCACCAAACCGGTTCTTCTGTGTCCGTTTGTCAGAAAGCATAGATGTATGGAGCGCCTCGATCGGATCTCCATGTTGCTTAAGCGTGGATGCAACTTGCTTAAGGAAGCCAAAAGATCGCAAGATAGCCGACAGCATGCACGGAAGCAAAAGGCGTCTGTCTGATTGTCTACAAAAGAGGCAGTCTTCTCCACTAAGTCACCTTGGATCGGTCACTTCCATTAAAAACCGTTATGTTCCCCTAAACGTGTTATCTGCCAGCTTGCAGATATCCTAACAGTAGTTAAGGCTTTTATTCAATATCGAGACCTTTCTGCACTCCCCATGCTAACGACTTACTAAAATTGACAGAGGTCGGACGCCACTGCGACCGAACAAAAGCAGAAGCCCACTGAAATGCAGGCATGTTTTGAGCTGTCAAAAATGGAACATAGAAGGTGCCCTAGAGTATAGTCCCTCCGTGAGATGAGTCGCCTTGTGTGCGTTTTAGGTTGACCATGTCAGTATGACTGACCGTTAGGAACAATTCCAGTGATCATGCACTTCCGTTGTGTATACGCAATTTGTTTGGTCCGGGAGTTAAGTGCGTCACGAATAGCACTTTACCTACTCTTGGCAGTTTTAGACGGAGTAAGTAGCCTATAAACCAACCTGTAGTGAATGAAAGAATAACAAGAGTCCAGCATTAACACAAACACTTACTTCTATTTCAAACTTGCCCGCGTCGAACGTCATTGAAAAATAATCTTGCTCCACACTACGCAGTATCTCCTGGTTCACGTGGGGGTCTCGTGAAAACCTGGGAGAATATCCAAGTTTCTGTTCATATATGAGGAAAGGAACGGAACGAATTACTTCGTCAAAGTTAGGGTATACATCGGCCAGAAGTTTGCTTCCGTTCGCCGCACTGTTTGTTCGAGAGTGCGTTAGTGAAACTGCATCGGGGCAATCGTTCGTCGGTGCCGACTTTGGCTATATAAGAAAATAACAGGCTTGAAGCAAGTAAAACGGTTGTGTACAAGTGAGGTGAATCAGGAAATCTTTTAAACGCCAACGAAACTGACAGAAAATCTATTAAAACTATCACGTAGGCTAGTAATCAAACAGCTAGTCATGTCAGCAACGTACTATTGGAACCACTCAGAGGGCTGAGTGGGATGACAACAATTCCTCCGATTAAACTCAACCGGTTATTTGGAGAAATAGCCAAGCCTCCAGCAAACCAGTTGTCATATCTTCAATTAAGTATGGAATAATGGTAACACACCTTTAATTGCAATGCTCCCAACGAAGACAGACTGAAACATCTACGATGAAGAGCAAAAATACATGACAGATTGGAAATCATCCAACCGACGGCAGCTTTCGTGAGTTTGTTTGTAATAGTGCGTGTTTTTTTAAGAAACCGTTAAGTTATAACACGTCAGGAAAAATGTTCAACTAGTAAAACTTCATTCGGGAAAAGTTTTGTGTGAATATCAACCAAATACCTAAAAACTGGAGCGGATTAGCCATACAAAATTACAACCGGAGTAATTACTAGGTGGTCGATATACATTGCCTCACCCATGTACATTCATGGGTAATATAATGGGCTGAGTGGTACATGTGGATAGGGCGTGTGTATAGCTCTCGTTTGGACTTGTTGCATCGAGTTAAAATGATCAAGAAAATTTGTTGCTGTTATCGGTGTCTTAGTGAACATCATTCAACCGATCTTTGATGAATATTGCGCATCCGACCAGTTGCAAATTTCCCCTCAGTGCTCAGGCAGTCCACCAGACTTCCAAGGCACCACCAGTCATGCAACTATGAGACTCGTCTGGTCAAAGGGAAACTGAAGACGTTCTGGAATATTGAGGCTAAGAGATCAAGTAGCACAAGCCAAGTAGACAACAGTGAGAGATGACGTGGATGTGATCCGAAGGATTCATCGGTAGAGCTGGCGTCTTGAAAGATCACGGCTTTCTGGTCAAAAGCTGTTAGAGGGAGTGCTTTCACAATTAGCTCCTCCAGCTGCAAGCATTGACAGTGTGATGAAAAACCAACTCATCCCACTCATTTGACTAGATAGCAGTCTAAACCTAGAGACAACAACCATCACCTCGTACTGTGGGAATATTTGCCACTGAGCCACTCACTCCAAACCCTCCATAACAGCGTTCTTCTACAAAATTTTCTGAAATGAGACCGCGATTCAACACCCCAAATACCAGTTGGTCGCCAAACTTGTGGTCTTCATCAAGCAGCATGTGGAGCACACTGGAACTGCCTAGTCAGATGAATTAATAAAAACTCACAACGATCACAATTTGAAACGGCTAATGGATAAATGACTGACTCATGGGATGATACGTGAACGATCGTTACCGAGTTGCTGATAACAATAGCAAATAAAATTAGACCGTCTTCATTCAATAGGCGCATGTACGCAGAGGTACGGTAAGTCAGAACAACAGCGATGAACTTTAAGCACAGTGCAAAGAGCTTACCCTCATGAGCTGAGTGTCGCAGACTACCCTGTCCATTTTCGCCTGCGTGTAAATAAGAGCAGTTATCATCGAACCACTCCTGAAGAGGAACGCCCGAAGTAAGTAATAATATGGTTCGAAAGTTTACACCATATTCATCATCTGTACAGACATACACCTATGACACACCTATGCTCAATCGCCATGCAACGATGGGAAGAGAACACAAGTCCCAAATGAACAGTAACTCAAGGGAAAGGATGAGACATGAATACTGAAAAAACCACCATGATTTAATATATATCAAACACAACGCCCAACAAAATCTGTTGAGGTTCTTCAATGCTGTTCAGTCATTCACAGACCATATGGTTCAGGTAAGCATACAGAAAGACGTCCTAATCAGAACTAGTGATAGGCTCAATCGCTAACAGCCGGATCACGACTTCCGCAAATTTTTCAGACGGACCTTCGACGATGACCATATTTGCGAACAGACTCGAAAATGCACTTTATTTTCTCGGTTAAAAGACCAAAGTGAACACCCGTGTGTGCATCACAACTGAGCACCTTTGAAAGATGCTTCCTATGTTCGTCCCAAGTGAAAAAAGAGTAGTTTAACAGCAAAAGAACATTTTTACTTTCAAGATGAAGTAAGGGGTGAAGCTGTGCCGCAAATATGATAATCTATTATTGCTGTTATCGAGCCACCGTGTGTATGAAAAGAGCGAATGGGCATCCGAGAGATTGAGAGATATAAAGACGTTGAAAAGCTGGTTGCAGTGGAAGCTACTTATATCAAGACCAAGATCAAAAATGGAGTTCGCAATGTATCGGAATTGAAACTAATGCTTTCACCCGTGAAGGTGAGGCAGCTGAGTACCGAAGTGCAGTTACCTACGATAATCACGGGGATAGAGACCGCTTGTTTAGAAATAGCCCTGAGCATGCACCGATCGCATTTTACCAACCGGCGGCGCTTTTGTGATCAGCTTTGAGTAAAACACAACGTTAGATAACACGCCAGCCGATGCACCAATAAGAACAAAAAATTACATGGAAAAGACTGTTAAGAAGTAAACGTACCAAGAGCACTCGATCCCATGGCACTGTATACTATACTACTGAGGGGGCATCCGTGATTAAGCAGTGGGGTAAGATCTAATGAATCAAAATGTTGCAAATTAACTGTTTTCCGAATAAAGAGGGCTCCGAGAAAATTAAAGTAAACAGGGTCACTGCGATGGCTCGACAATTAGGCTTAATTATTGGTGCATTCCACAACAAATGACCGGAGAAACTGAACATCTCTGAGATCAGAAGTTAATCAGTCATCAAAGCAGACACCCGTTTGCCTGCGAATGTACGGCAGAATAAAGTGGGTGTACAACGGTACAGCTTACAAAGATAAGAAGGCACCATGCGGCCTCGTTGAAAGTAGAATTAATAAAATTGAGAATAAACGCGGTCGTTGCAGACCTAGTGAACACTGACTATATAGTAAACTCGAGTGAATTGTTTAGGAAAGTCACTGAGTCCACTGAGGTCAATCCATGACGATCTTCAATCAAGGGTCATAACGATTGCGAACAAACCACGTGATCTGAAACCGCGTGCACAAAAAAAATTCGTTTATGCCCTTTTTTCCTCGTAGCCGGCTATCAACTCATATCGACCCCAAATGATCAACTGTCACTAGTCGCGTGTACAGCATCTAACAAAAAACTTATTTTTACGTTATATGACTATGCATAGAGTCAATAAACAGTATTTCAACATAAAAGTACGTAATCACTTGACGATGAGATGTGCAAAATACGTCCGTCGCTTTATGCGCTTGACGAAAAATTGGTGCGTCCGAATGTCCTCCTCAAGGCCTTACAGTCGTTGGTAAACCAGTCCCAGGCAGGCAGAATAAAGCCTGCGTGATTCGATTTCAGTAGGGAACTCCATAAGACCGTCAGACTAAATACGTAGCTTAAAGTTGTCTAACAAAGGGAAAGCCCATACATGCACGTATACCGACAGCCAATGGTGCAACCATCAATAGTCACCATCGTCACTACAAACAACAATACATCAGTGGTTCTCATTGATGATTAACTGCCACACAGCCATGAGGAAAAACCAAACCCTGTGCAAGTAGAGATAAGGAGAAAAAGGGAGAGGAAGAGCCTAACTACTAAAAATAACTGTCCATATTCAAACATTTAACACCCAGGTGTCTATACCTTACAAATAAACAGCCGAGCTATAAGTGAAAGTTGCACATTTCATTTAACTGTAGAAACAGACCACGCACTTAAACTTTGCTACACACAGGCGAAATTAACATTTACCTTTCTTAATAAGCCCCGGAAGAGAAAGTATTGAGTGTAAAACCCGAAGAGATGCTGACAAACCAAAACGATACCTGTATTTATCTTTCTAACAAATTCTACTTATCAGATGGCATGCCCCACCAAATAAACTCGTGAGAGAATGTGTGAATATTTTCCGGTTCCTATCAGTCACGGACTCAAACATACCACACAGGTGTTGATTACAAGCGGTGACGTTTTGTCAACGACTGGATAAGGGAAGTGGGAATCGGTCAGCTGGTGCAGATCCAACATAAAAAGCACACGCCTTACAGTGTTAACTCATTGCTTTTTCACGTGCATGCGGTCGCTCAACGACGTTCACCGACAAGATTATAGTTACTACATAACGTTAATGCATCCACTTATCTAGCTTTTGCACTACATGCTCAGCTAGGCATCGTATATAGCTGGGCAAAAAATGAACACCGAACTTATTATAAACTTGCCTCGTAAAAAGTAGTAGATTTCGTTTTCGAGTTGGGTTGACCCTAAGGAATGTTACTGTGAAGACCTCCTTTGCAAGCTTTTGACAAGATCAGCAATGTGCTCTTGTTCAGCCAAATGCCAAACTTTTGGAGATGCCAATCCCTGGTATGGAAACATGTGCAGTTCAGTCCGGAGAACTGACTTACGAAGGTGATTCTGAAGATCGTTTAAAGGGTTAACTTTGGAATTCCGAGGAAAACCCTCTTAAACTACTAGCAGGTAGACTTTATTGACATGCTTTGCACATCACAAATTTGGATACAGCTTTCACGCTCAGAGATTGAACCCTGCCAATTAACGTGGTTTTTCGTGTCAAGCAGTTCAATATACGCGGTATATATATATATATGCATATTGCATTGTAGTATACATGTGCGGCTAATAACGGTTTCTTACGAAAGGTAAGTATCCTAAATGTCTATACACAACCCGACGACTTCCATCGCCTGGTCAGTAATGAACGCAGATTGACCGCACACCTGTCAGTTAGTGGTGGTGCAGCTGTTTACAAGAGGGAAAGCGCTTGTGTGAATTCCTATCACGCACTGGTGTGTGTCAAGTTCGCTCTGTTTCGATGGGGAGCCACTTCTCCGCCAAACAAACTGACATCGGTACACCAGCAGTCATAAGCGTTCTACGTGCACCTAACAACCCACCCATCGAACAACACTGGGCACACATGCTGCATGCATTACACAGGTGTGGTACTGCCTAGCGTGTTGGCACCGCTCATTCAGTTACCAACTTCTGGGTTTCTATGCGATCACTTAAACAACTTGCATCCCACTAAAATATGTCATCACGCAGCGAGGAGATCCAACTCGTATGGCTGTTCCTCCGGAAACACGGAAAAATTAATAGGGAAACATGAGACCTAACGGATGCAGTATGCTGGGGAGATGGAACAAGCTGCTGTTAACGGAAACTCCCGAAGACTTTTTCACCCCATGAGAGGAACAGGAAGAAAGAAGCAAGCGCGGTCAATGGGGAGCTTGTGCATAACTTGTACCAAGTACCTCTAACAGCAGTTCAACTGGCCAACCGCATCGGTGACCACACCTTCGAGCACCCCCGACGATCCTTGGTCTGATTCGAACTTTTGTCTACGTTGGTAACACTACGCCTATTGTAAACATCTTCGAGAACACAATGGCAATCAGAAGAGGTCGGCAGCACAGGCCGAGAAATGTGACGCGAATTCGAACCACAACAAATGATTTTGCACCTTAAGTAATTGACCTGCTCGGCTAGCAAACTGCAACAAGCAGTATTCATGGAGATCACTAATGGCCGAGTAAAAATGAGTGGCCGAGAACCAACGTTTAACTGTTTGCATCGAGTGAAACCAATGAATAAACAACGAAGAGGATGGGAGGCGGGTAGTTGGCAGCGACTGCAAAGGTAGTTTATTTGTTCAATCCTTAGGCTGACACAGACACGTGGCTAGGCCATGTACTGAGGATGCCATCTAGTCGTCTGCACACCGAACACTCTTTACCGACGTTGCGGCCGGTTGGCGCAAGATGCGACGTGTACAGATGGTGATCTGGCGCAGTGGAATGAAATCATTTACTAAGGCCAATGTGGGTCGGGTGCGTCTCCCGGGCTACAGACGTCAAGTGAGTTGATGACTAATTGGGTCCAGTGGCGTGATTGTTGTCGTTGTTCGGCCGAGTCGTCTATGAAGTGAGTGCAGTTAGTGACGCGGGGCAGTGAAAGCCGTGAGGAAGCTGTCCTGCTGATGACAGACTATTTTCACTTATAGCTCGGTTTTGTTTGCGAGGTATGAACACCTTGATGTCGGTTTTTTGAATATATACGTGGTTGTTTTTAGTATTTAGGTCCCCTCTCTTTCTAGTTTTTGGATAGGACTTGTTTTTCCTTCATGATTGTGTGATAGTTAAGCATAAGCAAGAAATACTGATATTTGTGGTGATGATGAGGATAATGGTTACAAAATACGTAGTCCTTGAATGTTCCACTCGGAAAAGTCGGTGAAGGTCATATGATCGATTCAGGACCTCACCATCCGAATAGCTCATCACCATCATCATCATCATCATTATCATCATCATAACAGCCATGAGCCTGACCAAAAGGTAGTGTGGCTCGGGCCGCCGCTCACCTCAACAGTGACGTGGAATATCCTAGAAGGAAACGTTACTAAGGTCAACAAATATTAAAGAAGACTGAGCGGAAGAACTAGAAATGGTGTGGATACAGGTACGCCATTGACTGCGACACACCGCCATCTCGGATAGTGTATCTAACCAGCGGTTTGAGTGATCACGAGGACCCCATCCAGACAGGCGATACCTACCCACTTTGCTCAATGGAGCAGTCAAGGTCTCCATATTTCGTGACCACGTTGTTGCTTGACCACCACGCGGTTTTACCCAACTGTTGGTGGCCTCAGTATATAACGCCCGATACGGTAAACGCTCAACTGGCATACGGAGCACGTGACCCAACCAGCGCAAGCTGTGCAACGTAATTAGTTGATCAATTGATCGCGCATCCCGAGCGTTTCAGAATACGGGCCGGCGAACTGCCACATTGCTCACGCGATCAGTCCACTCGATGTGGGCCGATTGACGCAGACAACGATGGTCAAACACAGCAAGCCTGTTGATATCTTCCTTGTGAACAGGCCACGGTTCCGAACCATACAGCAAAATGGAACGCACATATACCCTTCCTTTCAGCGACAACCGAACGTCTTTTCGACGCCACAGATGAGGCAGTTTGGCAAAGGCGTACTTTAGTCGATGACTCGATTCTATCTAATAATAGAACCCCTAACACATCTCCTTATCCATATTTACTGGCGTAGCGATGAAACACAATTCGAGTCACAACACCATCCAGTTACGCTCGTGATCGGTTATTAACAGAAAGTGAATGGACAGATGAATGATGAAACCTCATCCGAAGTGGTCCAACCCCCCTCGGAGAGTATAGATCATGGCGTGGGCAAGTTCCTTTAACACTTCCAATAGATACCACTCTTAAAATATCAGTCCACCGTTAATTCGTAAGAAAAAGCTTCCCAGTGAAGATGTTGCCTCTATTTATGAGAACCTAAAAGATTAATTGAGGGGTACTGTGGTAGCCACCATGGATCAAAAAGCTCCATCAGCACTTTTCGGAGAGTTCAGCCAGCCTCCACCAGCCCAGAGACGACGGGACCAGAACGTTTGGTTACTGTATTCAACATGGGGCTCCGTCGGAAGCAGAAGTAAACCTAAAGCTTAAGTTGTTAGAACGTAACAAGGATCCTGGATTAGATCTCCAAACTTCCGCTGTTTTCAAGGATGGTGGGAACAGGTTGACAGCTGTAAGGATCAAACTCCTCGAGATTGGTTTAAAAAGTTGAATGGGCACTTGTGATTAGCGCTTATCCACAGTAAACTCCGTTTTCGAACAGAGGACCGGAAGCCTATACCACAACCATAGAGGCAGCAGTCTAGTGTCTGTTCTGACCAAGTCAAACACTGATCACGATAAAATACCACCCTCAAAACTAGGTTAAAATAGCAAAAAGGGTGGGGCGCACGCGAGAATCGAGCAGTCGAAGAATCATCCAAGGTCGGTACAGATCAACCAGGCGAGAGATAACGCAAGGTGAATGCACGTACATAAAGAATAAGGCGAGACAAAAACAAGAACCGCACGTTCATGTCATGGCGGAGTTCGCTAAAAAATTCCATTTACTTCTGACGCGGCAAAGCTTCAGACAAAGAAAGGTTGAACAAAACAACGACGCTAAGTAGCTTTATTCTGATAATATATTGAAAAATTCCATTATGATCGTTGTGCACAACACATCCAGCCGCAGAATCCGTTAATTCGGTTCAAAGAACATTTACTGAAGCGTGTGAGTTAATGGATATAATTTACCACTGACTAGCGGAAGAAACTGATTTATCAAGACAGTGGTTCACTTTGATTTCGTGTTTGATAGAGTGAACCACACTAATCTGATTGACATGTTTTATCACTCGGGGATGAGTCGTGCCTTACTGATGAACATTATCGCGTACGCATTAAGCATTTGTTCTTCAATTGTCGAAACAGCCCCAGTGACGAGTCTTATGGTTCTGCTCTTGGACCGATTTTGTTCTTTATCCTTAAAACTGGTTCCACAGTCGCCTCCGCTGTTACTTCTTACAGATGACGTTAAAATCTGGTGGTCACCGGGCATATATAATGCCCATTCTACTCTTCAAAGTGACCTGAGCAAAACATTTAACTCGTCTCAGACGGAGAAGCCTGAATTCAACGCCACAAGGTGCGAGATCATGCACACTTGACACCTATCGAATATTACCCACTGGTGACATGGCTGCTCTCTTCCCAGGGAGAGAAGGACATGGAAAGTTCGGTTTCTCACATTCTAACGAGCTTCCACGATGGAAATACAGGCGCGACAAAAACAAGCAATGCCTTGGTGTTACTCCAACGAGGTGCTGGCCAGTTTGATTCCACCTAATTTGAGCGTCTATGTAATGGCTTCATCAGGTCACACCTCGATTGTAGAACAGCAGTTTGGCCCCCTTACTTTAGCAAGACAAACTGCTCCCCGAGAATATTCAGCGCAGTCACTAAACTGTCCGTCGGTTACGAATCAGTGTAGCGACCTTGAGACTTCACTGGCCTGTCTGTGGCATGGCGTATAAGACAGACCCAAAACTGATAGTTACATACTATATCCAGCTTATTAAGAAAGAAGTGCCGTATGATTACCTATTCGCCTCTTACTCCTGCAGCTTACTCCTGTCGGTGACGATTATCACTGATCGTTCTTGTTCGCGTACAATACCACAATAACACGCGTGAACCCAGCAGTACTGATGAATCTGACACATCCAATGTTCGCGGCTGTTTCGATTGCCGCATGGCCGTTCAGAGCAGCATGTAGCCCCGGAAGTACCTACACTGGTACCACTTCAAATGTACTGGCACCAAGGAGGACCAGATGACTCTGGTCACATTCTCAACAGTGCCAGTTATACGTATGAGCTACTTCTTCAAAGAAAGCCACAGGCCACCTGGACTCATAACCGTCCCGTTGCTCGCCACTGACAGTGGGCGAAAACGAGACGCGCTTAAGTGTAGCTGCATGGCATCTGAATGTCAATGTACTACACGAGGCTACTAGAAAAAAAGTACTGGCTCAAACATGACATGAAGTTGGAACTGAGCTCACTGGACGAATACATAGCGTTCACTCTTCGCGGAGTGACGGCTGCTCGAAAAGTAGTGGCACTGTCTACTGTCCAAATTGAGGAGGCCGGCACAAACCAGAATATAACACTCCAGAAGAGCTCACTCTGTGAGCAAACCAGGGCAGTATTAAACACTCCATTCTCACCAGATCTAACAAACCTGGTTATACTGCTAGCAGACTTCGTTCAAAATTTTCCAAAAAGCCACTCGGACTTATTGTGAGGTTACCCCGGAAGCTGAGCACAAAAGACGAGCTTGGTAAAACGACGGACATGAGGAAGATCCGAGCTTATCTAAAAGAAGCTTCAATCGATCGTTATCTGCAAGAGTAGAAGAAGCGCTCCTAGAGTGCGGAGATGAAGTCACCTATCAGGATTAACCCAAACATTCAGATCAAAACAAACGTCTTCTTGCACACTCTTAAATAGGTACCAGCGTCTCCAGAGGGCATAACCAAGACGCTTTTATCCGCAGTTACCCTATCCACCTGAGTGGTCAACCGCATGCAGAACTGCGTGAACCTGAAGGAGTGGCCCACAACGGTGGTGCAAATCACCACTCTTCTTCATTACCCCTAACCCCTTCGTCCCAAAAAGGGTCTGCAATAAGACGACTTATTACCAAGCTCCATAACCCAATGAGCCGCCGAGAGTACCACCCATATCCCGGAAGACTCATACTTGGATTGCTCCAACGCCATTTTCTTCACGTAGACAAGTCTCCTCTTACTAGGCCCTCTCTCAAATTGAAACGTCACCCAAATTTTCGTGCATGCAAAACTGACCACCCTCCAATTGCGATGAAGGTAAAAGTGGTTGGAAAGCCGTCCGTCTTGGTCCAACGGAAGCGGACGAAGCGTCCCACAAGAGCGTTCATATACGCTCAAGTTGTGATGAGACGGTCGCCAGTGGCCAAGAAGGTGTACGAAACTCAGTTGCCACCCGCATATTCACTTTCGACACTAGGTTTCTTTCCTAACCTCTTCCTCCAGCACTTCAACCTCTTCTTGTACCCAGTCAAATGAGGAAGTAGCCCTCAAGTGTATGTACATTGACTGTTTAGGCCTTTTAAACAAACTATCATAAATCAGACGGTTGGTTCACATTCAAGAGCTTATAGATACCTGGCTTTTCACGGATATCAGCGACGAGTTGCATGTTCTTGGATAATCAGTGTGCCGAAAATATTCGTCTGGTGGTCACGTGGGGGGTTCTGTTGTCTTCTTAGGCCAGAAGCTTTCGGTGCCGATTGTTAAAGTAGAATTTACCACCTCAGAAAAATACAACGCGCTCTGGCTCAAACTTCAGCTTCGTAGTAGTGACTCGCTCCTTTTCGGCACAATACGCGGCCCCATGTCATGCAACGCACCCGCGCTTTAGTTTTTCACTTGCATAGCGTTTCTCTCACCTTTTTACTATGAGCGAGTCCAACGCACCCATACTCAAGGGGCTGCCTACATCACGAGCACTCTGGCCCCAGATTTTCGAAATCCCCGGGAACGAAGATTTGTGAGACAGACTGAACGCAACAAGTCAAACAACCTGCAAGACACCGTCAAAAACAGACACCTTCCCTGATCGATCGGCGTATACAAGTTAAGTTCATCGGGTAGATAGAGGGGTCATTAAACCACCTCTGGGACACAGTGACCACATGCTACTAGTTTTCGATTGTATATATTACTGGCCCCAAGAAGTTAGAGCAAATGCTTCAGTCCGAAATTGCCAGAAGATACACTAATGCACTAGAACGCTTCTTAAGTGTATTCAGTCCCGATCTCGACTCGGTGGAACTAAACTAACACTTTTAAGGAAATCATTCACAAGGTCGATGAGTCACCTGTTGTTAGCCACCGTTGTCGAAAAACATGTGTCGCCTTCTTGACGTACGTCCACGTCTATCCCCTAAGCAGGAGTCAATGGGCAACCGGATGATCTCGAAGATTTATGCACTATAGAAAACGGGAAGTCCGTCAGCACACACATCAAGTACAGATAAAAAGCTTGCTGTTGGCTCGCGAAACTCTCTATAGAACTACACGCGCTATCAGAAAAAAAAACCCTCAGCACTTCCTCCAGTGCTACCCAAAGGGGAAACCTCTTCCAACTCCCAAGTGGTTACTGAGGTACTCGGAAAGTACCATTCCGCAGTCTACAGTGCGATTCTACTGAACGAGCACTCACTTCTCTCGTGGCGTAACTTTAAGCATGCGCTCCTGAGAGACGATTACTCTGTGTTCAGGATCTCTTAGTTAAGGCCAACTCTTGCAGTACAGTAAAACTGGTCCTTGGTTTGGCGGTGCCCCTCCATAATCTGTTTAAACGGATACTTCCTTTGGAGGCCAATGTTACGCCATGTTTAAGGCAGGCCATCGACACTTCCCCCACAATTGTCGGCCGATTAGCCTCACCAGCATCCCATGCAGGGTAATGGGGCGTTTGTCGAAATGCGCCACTCTCAAGTATGCTTCCTCAAACAATCTTCTCCCCCTGTTGAGCACAGCTTCTTTCCCTATAGGTCATGAGTAACCAATATGATAATTTTCATGGATAGCCTAACAGGGGCCACATCTCAGATGTTATCTACTCTGATTTTGCCAAAGCCTCTAACTGTCCCGCATGGTCCTCTTGTACATACACTGAAAGTTTATGGCAAACAAGGAGAGATTCTGCGATGGACCACCTCCTCCCTTGGCAACAGAGCAGCAAAAACAGGATACGGTCTTTCCTTCCCTTTCCCGATATCCAATGAAGTTCCTCAAGAATCGGTGCTTGGTCTACTGTTATTTTTCTGGTATATATCAACGACCTTCCCAACCTTGAGTCCAACAACGCTCTAGTTTATGCTGATGATCTAGAGAATTGGAATGCTTGTGATCCCCGTGCACTGTAGATGGATCTTGGTAGTACTAGGTGCTAACCAGATGACTGGAGTCTCCCTCTAAACCAAAGCAAATGTGCACATGTCACTCGCAGGAGACTCTGGGAGCCTATTTATGACACATAATGCGCATAGTGCAATAGATATCACGAAAGCTGACCTTTAGAGAGACCTAGGAGTTTGGCTGTCGTCTGGCTTATCGTTCTCATCATCACAAGATACCCACTATAAAGAGATTCGATGAAAACAGTCTCTAACCACATAAAAAGGCATGCTTTCCAACCGATTGATGAGATCTATGTTAAACTACTGCTCGAGTATGTTAATCAGACCGTGTACACCGACTCATGAAAAGACCGTCACCAGTGAACGCGTTCAGCGAGCAGACACCAAAATTATCACTGGCCTGAGACATTCCTCTTACGAGTCTCGATCTGAAATTCTATAGCTCTATCTATTTTGATTTCAGAGACACCGTTGTGACTCATTCCTCACACACTTATGCATTACCGTAGGACTCATGCAGTAATCCCCTATCTCAGTGGCTGACACTCGTAGGAGGTCATAAAAAGAAGCTCTACAAAATCCGATCCTGGACCTCTTAAACAATTCTTCTCTTGCAGAGTGATTATTCACTGGAATGACCTTCCATCTAAGGTTGTCGGCTTATCCTCTAGGGATCGACTCACAGTGCTGTTTGGTTCTCACTTACCTGAGACATATCACATTGGTAAGTTACTCTGTTCTCGGTAATTTGTGTGATCTCCAAGGGCGAGGTTGCATCTAGTTTTCGAAAACTGTCTTTGAACTCAACACAAGCCCACTGGATATTAAAACACAAACTGGCTGGGTCCGGGTGATTTAGGCCTCCAGTCCGGAGCTTGAAATGGCCTTTAATCGGCTCTTGGATGCGCACAGGATGGCGCGTTCACCTTGGTATCGAGATGCTCAGCAAACAGGCACACACTTTCAATAACCCTGGCCTCTTGTTAATGAACAATGAACAGCTGCAGTAGCGATTCGGCGGTTCCGAAAATGATACACGGGTTCGAGGCAGAGGCCCAAGGTACCCAGATCTAGCGGCTTTTCTTGCTCAGCGGCAAGTGGGCGTCTGTGGACGTGAAAGGCAGACACTGAAAGTAGGGTGTAGCCCCGCTCTTGGGGATTACAGTAAGTAATAAGAACGGAGTAAGATTACTCGCATAAAGATGTTTTAAGCAAGTGAGGATCAAGCAGTGCTTTAAGGCGATCTGTAGGAGAGCTGCTAACGACCTCAGAAGAAAGGTTGCTCCAATGGTTGACACCCCTACAGGAAAGGAACTGCTGTCTAAGGAAGATCCGAGGACGAAGCTTGAAAAGCTTCCTGTTATGTTATCACCGACCATCATCATTCCCTACGATAAAAACCGTCCAACGAGACCCACCCTAAAAAGTGTGCGGGAATTAAATCACCGCGGGGTCTTCGAAATTCAGGTGGATACAAATCAGGAATTCCAAGTCGAGACTCGCGCGCAACAATTCTTAGGCCCGTGACTAGTATGGTGGCCGCGCACTGGACACGCTCAACAGGCCGGTATACGACCTGATTAACACACTCGAGAGGCGGCCTTATATAAACCACAGAAAGCGTCTAAAATGTTTTCTTGTCTACGCGGGAAGAAAGTGCGCTCAACCATTCCAAGAGCGATATACCCCTCTTCTGCCCCCATCTTGTGGTGCTGCACGAAGGATAATTTAGATAACCAGACGCCCGAATCCCCCTTCAGATTGATTTTCATGATATCTACTTTGCCGGACGCATTATAAATCATGAAGGCACCGCCGGAATCTCCACCGAGTGGCACGTGTGCGCGCTTATTATCAATCAATGGGGGATTCCAATCGTCCGACCAGCGCTTATTCGCGCCAAGACCAATCTGTAGTGCACTGGAATCAATGACATTCCAGATTTTTAGGTAATCGGCGTATAGGAGGACGTTGCTTGAAATATTGTACGGAAGGTCGTTGATGTGAACACGAAACAACAGAGGACCTAGCACTGACCCTTGGGGAACTCCCGCAAAAACGAAAGAGGGAGGTTCTAACTTTGGAAGTTCTACAATCAAGACAGGACACAACCAAGCCTTGGCAAAGTCAAAGAAGGTAGTGTCTGAGATGAGAACAATGTCTTTTGCCACCGTCAGACTATCCACGAAAATAAGCGTATTTGTTATGGGTGGCCGACTAGGAAGAAAGCCATGCTGAGTAGAAGAAGACGGTTTGGTAAGAAGTCGTTGAGAATAGTACGCTTTAAAGTCCGCCCCATTTTCTTGTACAGAACGCCAGCAGGGCTGATTGATAACCGGAGAGTGCCGGCCCCCCGCCTTGAAGATAGGTGTAAGTGTCGCCTCTTTTCATACACAAGGGAGAATGCCAGTCCAGAGTGTTTAATTAAACAGTTTATAAAGAGGTTCTGCCAGATGGGCAGCTTTCTTTGAGAATTCTGGGACGGATCTTGTCAAGACTCATCGCACCGTATGAATTAATCATGAACAAAAGGTGTCCAACATCCAACACAGAAAACTTAGCGGTAACAAGCGGCCGCTGGAAGTTCTACAACGGTGGGATAGGGTGCCAGTTCGGTGGTGCGACGTCACAGACTACCGATTAGTACTCCCTGAATAATTCGGCCACAACTAGGGAGTCAGATGAAGCCTCCCCGTCGGGCAGTTGCAAAGAAAGAGCCGAAATTTTATTATATCTTAATAGTCGCATATGCTGAGATAAGTTTTTGTTCCCGCGGGCTCTCAGGAGGAATTTTTCTTGTACGAGTCTGGCGTGTTCACGGATTCTCCGCCTGCAACTACGTCCAACAATGTGGAACGCTCTTAGGTTATCCGAAATTCCCGTACGCTTATGCTTCGCGAATAAACTGGAACGGTCATCAAGGAAACGATGCGCGAAAGGGGCGGCCGACAGAAGAAGGCGCACAGTTTGTGCAGTAAAAATCAATCGTCTGCTTTCTGAATTGCGCTTCGAAACGCATGATAGTTCGAGTCCACGGAGTCATAACCAAGAAGTAAACCTAGGTAGCTTCTTAGACCGTTATAATCAGCCTGATTAAAATTTACAACTGTGAGTTTTTTGCTGGTTGTTGTGTCCAGTAGCAGATAAGATCAAATGTGAGCAGAGTGGTTACTGCATCCAAGTGATGGCTTGATGGTCACTCTGCCTATTAGGTGGCTTTCATTAGTGATGACTAGGTCGAGCAAAAAGGGAATCTGACCAGAGCGATGCCATTTCGGGGCGTTCGAATGCTATGTCCACGCTCTCCGTCGTGTCGGTGTCCATAAGGAAGTCGATAATTCGCTCCACAGTCCTAGTGAGAAACTTATGTCCAGTTTAGCTTGGGTGCATCAACGTCGCCCACAATAAGCAGACGGATAGAGCGTTGTATTCCTAGGAAGTTTTCTAGGTTTATGAAAGTGTTCTCGTCGGAGACATCGAATGAAGGAGGACGACAAATAACTTCCACCATAAGTGAGTCTTGGTCACGCAATGTTAGTCGGAGGCACACAGCGTCACATTTACCAGAGGACTGGAGGCCAGCAATAACCGTGGGTGTTAAGAAATGTTGCCGAAGAAAACTTGCAGAGCCCTCCATTCTCCCTCGAGCGGAGTCAGCTCGGAAAACTAAATACGAAGGGACACCCAGTTTATTGTCCCTAGTCACTTGTAAGCCAGGTCATCGTAAAAGTAAACATAAGGGGTTGAGTGTCATAAACTGTCCGATTTCCGCTAATCTATTAAACAAACTCACACAGTTTGTATAAATGCAGTAAGTGAACCAGGGTAAAACTTTCGTTAATCTTGGTTAATTCGAACATTGAAATCGCATCCGTTTATCACACTCCAAGATTATCTCATCAGACTCTGCGATTCCACACATCGACATACGAAAACTAGGGCTGGATGCTGATTCCCACTTCTAGCTTCGATGATCAATGGGACATACAACAGTGCAGAACCGTTCATGCAAACAATACTGTCCAGTGGAAATTTCGCCAGTGTGACAGAGCTTACTAAAACATACGTCGAACCATATGAACATCAAACAACATCCACTCACATAAGACACCAAACGACGAATCTTCTCCATTCGAAATTAATCCGTAAAACCGCGCCACGCACGACCTCTACCTTTTGGTTTCCACTGATTGAATAGTTTAATTGCCGGTTTTAGGAGTTGATTGCGGAAGGGGCTGTATGATACTTACGCAGTCTACAATTCTCGTTGTTTCGTTACTACTCTGTGTTACAGAGTGCGCGAATTCACAAGGTAGTCCACATCGGTGTGTAGTACCAATAATTCATAGTTATATTTTGCAGTCCGTTTTTGTGCATTTTGCGTATAATGTTTCCTTAACTTCATCTGCACACTTGTCTGGAAACATCACCATTTTTGGGAACCGGTTGTCAACAGGAATGAATGTGTATTTTTGAGCTGGTGAATTCGCATGGTGAAATTTTTAGCTCCGCGTACCTGCCAACCTACATGCGCCGAAAATTCGTCATCCCACGCCGCGCCTGGAATTATCTATCGGTTGTCATTCAACCCGCGCCGTTTCTCTTCCGGGTGGTGAACTGTTCAGTTAGACGGAACATGACTTGTCAGTCAGTCGTTCTATTTTTCGGTGGTACGTCTATTTTATTTTTACGCACACCTTTTGTACACAACAGCCAAAATTACAACTCTGTTTTGATTTCACCATATCTTGGTCATTTTTGTCATTTAACTGAAAAGGCTACTATGAAATTGTTGAGCCCGACTGATTTTTCACTACAGCACTTTATCGATCTTGTTTTCAATAACACTGCTTGAAGACGTGTAAATTGACGTTGAAATCGAGCACATTGCTAAGGCAAAAGTGCCCAAATTTCCCGATTGTGTTCTAATCACATTGATGGCGTCTTTACCACCAGGCGGGTAACATCAGAAAAATAATATTATCATAGTTGGTACTGTAGCGTCTTGTACACTATTTTCTACTTCATGTTTTTTATTGTTATTCATGCCTTTTCATCTTCTTCAACCTCGCATGTACACATGATGTTTGAACGAGGTTAATCGATACACAGAGTAATCAATACTTTTCAAGTTACACGTCCGAGTCGGCGAGTTCTGCTTGCTGTTCGCGTTCAGCGTCGGTGGCGTACAAATCTTTGGAAGCGTTAGAATTCAGCGAAGTCAACCGTTTAGTTCGGCAAATTTATTCATTTATTTATCTGTCGCTGAATTTATCTCGGTCGTGACACCAGACTATCTGGGGAACAGATGGCGGGTAGTATCAGTGAGAATCATCATTTGGTGTAGTGGAAAACTGAACCAACGTGCATCCACGAACTATTGTGAGTTATTTGTTTTCCTTTTCATCAGATTTCGACTCCCTATTCACACCTGAGTTTCCATATACTGTTTGGATCCACTACAGTACCTTCCCTCTGATTGGATATCGCAGCGAAAGTTGAAAATCTTTTGGAACCAGTTTCACTAAATTTCCCCTATGGTCTTTCGAAGGAAGTCATAAAACAGACTGGGAAATCATGGGCTGATCTGCTACACGAATGGTTCGGTGCAGTCAAGTTAGGCGACCGGTCGCAATCCCAACCGTTATGTTATGTGGAGGTCTTTTTCGCTAGCGGGAGCCCGGTGATGTCGTCTTATGGCTGTTGTGGGTATAAAGGCTGCCATCCACGATACATCACGTTTTGATTGCCATGGATGAGCACAGCTCAATCGACAAATTGGAGGCCCTTGCGGATAAATACCGGAAACTTTTCGTTTTTAACCGGTATGTACCGAAATCGTTACCGTTCCCTCATCGTCCCGTTCACCTACAAAACTTTATGACGGTCTGAAACCTTTGGAATAAAAGATGTGCCACCTTATGGACAACAACCGGCGGAAGTGTTGACCACTCAGAAGCCGCAAACGAGCTAACACCCGCGGTCCGTCAAGGTGGTGGTACCAACAAAACTTTCGGCAAAATGCGAGGAAGTGCACCCAGCCATGTACAACCCGAACTAGTCACACCGTTTACATCATGACGAACTCCAAATAGTCAAGACTGCATTCGGTCACATGCGTCAGTTGGGTATAATTCGACCTGCAAACGGCTCTTGGGCGATAACTTTGCACGTTGTACCAAAAATGTCTCAGGTTGGTTAAAGTTCATGTGGTGATTAACGCACACGCAAAAACCGCAAAATGCCGCACGAGTATCCTATACTACACACGGGTCTGACTGCCGCCACCACTTTCTTTAAAGTAGACATGGTACACGCTTATTATCACTTCCCGGTCGCCAGAGAAAACACCCCGACCACAACCATCACAAAACCCCTTGGGCTTAGCGAACTCACAAGACTGTACTTCGGCCTTCGTAATGAGACTCAAACATTTCAGCAATCCACGAACGAAGTGCTTCGTGGACTCCTTTTTGCATACCTCCGTATTGACGATGTTCTCATTGCTAGCCCCTCAAACGAAGAACATTTATCGCACCCCATTGCTGTTTGAGATCGTTTCGCGCAATATGATATCAAAAACATCATCGGTAAGTGTGCCTTCGGACTTAGTTCACTGGATTTCCTGGGACACCGCATCGATTCAACCGGCATTACACCATCGCCAGATAAGACTGTGGCGATCTCGACTTTTCCGATTCCAACTACGACGACCCAACTTCGACGATTCCTCGGCACACTCAACTATCATCGGCGTATCATTCCCAATTGCGCGAATATTTTAAAACCTCTGACCGACCTGGTTGACTCAAAACGCAAGTCCATAGATGTTAACCTGAAAACAAAGTGGCTGTCTCAGCAGCAAAGGAAGCCTTATGTCACGCCACTAAACTATGCCCTATTAGTTGCAATCCAAACACCTATCCCTTTCTCACCACGGATGCATCAAACGCTGCTGTTGGCTCAACCATAAAACAATCCGTAAATGATGGACAGCAACCCTTGGCTCCCTTTCACCAAAAGCTACAACCAGCACCTTCTTACGTGAGCTGCTGGCTAGTTATTTGGCGATCCCTTACTTTCGACATATTTTAGAAGGCCGACACTTTTTTGTACGAACAGAACACAAGCCCTTGACATCCACTTTTTACCCCAAACTCGATTGGTGTTCCCCGTGTGAAATCAGGCATTTGGACCATATATCCCAGTTTAACACGGACATCCGTCTCCTACGTGGTGACACCAATATAGTTGCTAGTGCATTATTGCGCCCCGACATCAAATTTGTCCAATCGTCACACTCCTTCGATCTGGCTAAAATGGCCATCACAGTGAGGACATGAAGGATGTCTACACTCGTGAGTCCCTTAAATTATCTACTCTCTCTGACAACACAAGGTGGTGACATTCTATGCGACATTCCGACAGGTACATATAGACCTTTGTCCAAATTTCTTATCAGTGTACCGTTTTTAATCATTTCCATTGTTGATTCTGTAATGGTTCGTTGCGTTGTTTTGAGATTGCTGAGGTTTGCTTATTGTTGTAAGAAGGCCCTACGCTTTGCTGTCTTCCCTAAATAAAATACATTACTCTTCCTTGTTCTTACACCGCTTACTTTCACCGTTCCCCTTACCCCTATTTGGTCCGAGCCGTGTAAACTTCTAAATGCCGAAAGTAGACATTTTTTCTTCCGTATATTTCCTTGAGCAACTTATGATTTCTGTCGTTTCTCAATACATGAACAGTCGTTTTGCTCTGACCATTCGTTTGAGTGAACTCAACCCGTTTTATCATCCACCATTGTTGATCGGTGCCTGGTTGACAATTTGTTGTGCGTGCACATTCTTTCTTTGATTTCTGAGGATTTTCACATTTGAGATGAGAGACAATTTTCTTGTACGTTAATTCAATTAGTACCGTGTTAAATCCAGTTATTGCGAGCGCCTTCTCGTTCACCGTTGCAAGGAAAGATTATCTTTTGCGTAGAATATTGAGAGGCATTTACTGGATCACCAGATCACGCGTAACTCGGTGTGAACTTGAATCGTTAGCGAACGATTAAATATCCACTCGTTATCATCCTCTGGCAGACGCGGAAAACTGAAAGTGATCGCACAAAGTTTTATCTGGCCCTCTGTGAAAAAAGGTGTTCGCCTGCGGTGGTAACAGTGTATCGTGTTTCGTCGGAGTAAATTGCACAAGCATACGGCATATAATCGCAAAGTTTTCCATCTCGACCTTGATATCGTTGGCCAACTACCACCCTCCAAAGATTGTACGTACATACTGACAGCCATCGATCGTTTCACCCGTTGGCATTTGGCTGTACTCATTGAAGATGTTTCAGTGGCGACAATAGTTACAACCTTTTTGAAGAATTGGATCGCTAATTTAGGTGCACCACGGATCAAAACACCCAGTTGCAGTCTTCTCTGTTTCGGAACTTTGCGAAGTTACTGGGTTGCTCACACATTAAAACGACGGCACAGCATCCTTGTGCCAATGGTTTGGCCGAGCGTTATCACCGGCAATTAAGGACATCGATAACCGCCAAATCCGATGCAACAAAATACGGCGAGGGACTGCCACTAATCCTCTTTGGAATCCGGTCTACCATTAAAGAAGAAACCGGTTGTACTACCTCGGGATTAGCTTACGAAACCACCTTGCATCTCTCTGGGAAGTTGATTTAACCGTCGATACACTCAGACCCAGGTACAGATTTCATTTCACGCTCACAAAAGCGCAAGCCTGGCCTTCGTTTCATATTAGCCCGTCAGCATTGGCGCCGAGAACAAAAATCCACGAATTCGCTCACATGTACATTTGTCCATGCGTCTAGACGCCATCGGGAAACTACTACAGTCACCATACCTCAGCCCGTTCAAAGCGGCCAAGCACGACGAAATATATTTCGTTATTGATATGTTTGGACGCAGCGACCCCGTATCCACTGATCGACTGAAACAAGCCTACACTGAGCAGGATGTTGACCCACCTGACCCGATATTGACTGAAAACAAC
>QNGE01001648.1:0-11312 GCA_008508345.1 Paragonimus westermani
GTCGTTGTTTGTCCGAGTTGTCTGTGATGTGAGTGCATTTAAAGACGCGGGGCAGTTAAAGCCGTAAGGAAGCTGTCTTGCTGATGACCCCTAACTCTCACTTGCAGCTCGGTTGTTTGTTTGTTTGCAAGGTCTAGGCATCTTGATATTGAATGCTTGAATATAGCCGTAGTTATTTTCAGTAGTTTGGTCCCTTCCCATCCCCTTCTTTTTTCCTNTTCCCGTCCCCTTATTTTTTCCTTCTCTCTCTTCCTATATAGCGTTTGCTTTTTCTTCATGATTGTGTGGCAGTTAAGCATTAGTGTTAACCACTGATGTATTGCTGTCTATGATGGTGATGATGACGATGAGAGGATCTCACGGCCTTGAAAAACGATCAATCGATTATGATATAAAGACCAGATAAGGGGGCCGGAATTGTTCTGTTCAATAGGGATGAATACATTTAAAAAATGATGAATATTTTGTCTGATAAGACGAAATTTCAGGAGGAGAAGCACGGGAAAGATAAGACGGTTGCAATTGAAAAGAGGTTCTCGAGGACTCTAGGACGGTTGAAACAGGCTAACGCCACTAGTGCACATGTATTAGAATGCATCAGTCCAACAGGAACCTGTATCCCGCGGCTGCACGGATTGCCGAAAATACATGAAGGCGAAGTACCGCTTAGACCGATACTTGACATGTGTAATTCAACCTATCATGTTGTTGCACAATGGCTTGTGGAGATCCTGGAGCCGGTTAACAGAGAGGTGAATAAATACGATTTTAGAGACACGTTTGAATTTGTTGATTCTATCTCTCACCTCAACGTGTTGAACAAGAAAATGATATCTTTAGGTGTTTCGTCTATAGTTATGAACGTCCCGCTAGTCGAGACAATACAATTTTTATGTGATTATATCGAAAGTCACCGGATTAACGTCGGCCTACCTGCGACTGAGTTGAAGGAGTTAGTAATGTTCTGCACTAGTAACATTCAGATTCACGTTAATGGTGAGTTTTATCGCCAGATTGATGGTGTGGCTATTGGTTCACCGGTAGGCTCGTTACTGGCAGCCATTTTTATGCGCAAGCTCGACAGCAACCAGCTGAACGAGACTATTAGAACAACCAGTTACTATCGACGATATGTAGACCATGTTTTTTGCGTAGTGGACACAACGGAAGATTTGCAGAAGCTTTTGACCGTTTTCAACAAGACGCATAAGAACGTCGTGTTCAGTTTGGAACGAGAAACTGATGACTGTATGCCATTTTTGGACGTAGCACTAACGCGCATACCAGATGGATCGTTACAACGAAGCGTATATAGGCGTGTGCGATATCCACACTTTCACAGCTATGTGTCGATTAGCATGAAAAGGTGCCTTGTAAGCTGCTTGACAAATAGGGCAAAACTAATCTTTACGCGGGATACGATAGAATGAGCAATCCGACGTTGATTGACTATGACGTGGACAGGCTACCCATGAATCACCTTATCACAATCCCTGTCCAGTGGTATGACGACCGAGCAGGTAAGCACTTGTGATCGCTGAGCGAAAAGTCACCGGCCAGATTCCCATCCACACTGCCCATAGGTGATGTTGACAAAGCTGCTATTCGGTTGTCCGTTTAAGGGTGAAGATTATGGAATATCATAATTAACAAGACTTTCGGCACTTTCGGCGGTAGCCGATGAAGGCTTACAATCCAGTGTCGATTACATTCACTTACATTAACGAAATGTGCACAAGTCACACATCAGTTATATGAATGAACCGTGTCTAGCTGCAACCACGTTTTTCACCTGACTCTCAACCTGTCGACAAACAGACATCAGCAAGGGTGCACCACATATTGAACAAACCGAATCACACTTACACATTCATCACAACTCCTCGAAAACGCTGAAGTCGATTTAGATACCACCGGTTTAACGCCAGTGGATCGCAGTGGCCGGGACATGCACTGGGCGAATGTAGCACAGATATATTACTCACACTGGGCGTATGCACGCACCTCTGCAAGCACAAACATGAGTCATCAGGTGTAATGAGAATACCACACAGAACCAGTCGCGTGCGAACAGGCCGTCGTCAGCTGAAAACAGAGAAATTCACATTTTAAATAGCTCCTGTGAGGAACCACTGACGCAGACAATATCGATCTTACAGTGAAACGCGTGGAAATAGGCGGAAACTAACAGTGAGCCTAACAGTAAGCTTAAGAAAAAGGAGGAAGTGAACTTGCGTAAACAACACAACTGGAACATTCAAACAATTGTAATGACAAACATTTGAAGAATAACGACAGAGTAGCGAACAAGACTTGTTTTCTGTGTTTGTACATGTTCGTATGTATAAATCACTAGTCTCGACATTGATGCAGGCATTGGTTGTCAGTACAAACAACTGCTAGCCACGCTAATCCGATCCCGATTGCATCAAACCTCCACAACGTTCCAAACGCCTGGTTTTCCTTTTTCATGCATGAAACGTGATGTCTGAAGGAGGATAACGGTGAGTTCTGTTTGCTGGTTTCAACTATCCACGTATGATCGATGATGTGATCGACTGAGACATTACACTGAGCATCTTGTGATAACAACTCAGTCATGTTGGTCGGTGTTGGATAGGGCATAACCGAGGCCAACATTGAAACACACTGACAGGCATATCATTTTCTTTACACAGATGCATGTGATGTTTGCAAGAAGACGGTGGAGACTGTGAAGGATGGTTTGAAAACAGGCATACTGCAACAAGTGCTTGAAATTTATCTGACAAAGGAGTGTGAGAGCCTTGGCGTATTCGCTGAAGTTGTAAGTTGTTCAACGTGTGATCAGCCACTGTTCACTTAATTCACACTCACTAATGAGTTGTGCAGAATTAAATTCACGACTATTTCGATCTACAACTCAAGATTTGATTTGTCATTCTTTCCCTTGCAAGTGCAAATCGGCCGTCAGAAAGGGCATCAAATTTTTGTCTGATCAAGTACAGAAGATGGATCCGGAAGAAACCTGTAAGGTGAGTGTTTCGTTGCAGTCAGGTCATTTCACTTCGTGCATGGTTGTTCTCCAACCGTGGATCAGTTGGACCATAATATATGGTGATGAATCAACACCCACGGAGATCACCGTGGCAGATTTGATGTCCGTATGAAGTGAACATTTGAACCCCGTTGCGTTCAACGGCTACAGCCGTCAATCTGTGAACATCCCCTCGCCCGTCTAGATTGATGTATTTCTATGATAGTTGCTGATATCATAAGAGAATTGTTCGCAGCATTGCAGACCCTCCAAAATGGAGTATATCGTCGAGCCTCCCTAGTGTGCAGTTTGTTGCGATGATTGTTCAGTCACCCCACAGTGATGAAGGACTCGCTGTAGAGATATTCAACGATGTTATGAACCTGCAGCTATAAATGCGAACCGGGTGGTACACAAGTGGTGTTCACATCCTTCAGCATCTGACACCTGCAGCCACAGAATTGCACAGGCGATCGTATGCTGTCAGGCATCTGTGGTCTAGGAAAAACCTGACCAACACATTTGTGTTCGAAATACTTTAGAACAGCGAAGCATCAACACAGCATTCGAACAACCCTGTCTCATATTAGTGCATACAGAGGGACATTGAAGCTGTGTGAAATGGCGAATGCTATTCACTCATATTAATGTACGAAGACCTGTCACAAACGGACACGTGTTTGTGATCCGCTCAAGGGACTTTGCAAAAACCGACAGCAATTTGCCCCATTTTGCCCCATTTTGCCCCATGGAACACTCACATTCCCACATAGGACGGGGTGAAATTCAAACCCCACAAATTGTCTCCTGTTCAACAGACGGATGTGCCGAATGCAGAGTAGTATTCACTCGAACAGCACTGTTGACCAACATGTCTGAGAATAATCCTGCGCCCATAGTTAGAAGAAATCAAACCGATTTGACATCGTCACCTACCAACAGGTAGCCATGGATCTCGACTATTTAATAACGTTCATCAATTGGAGTCGGATGTGCAGTTGCATTCTCCTATTCTTCAACTGATGCTTTTGTGTCAATTTCAGAAAATCCATTTATGCTGAACACTATCATTTCAAAAGTAAGTCGAGCAAACAGTCTGGTCGTTCTGGTCGTCTATGGTCGTGTAATCTTGCCAAAGTTGACGCACATATATTAGTATATGTGTACGTAAACATGAATTTATATATTGTAGCCGTTCGGCACAATCCCTCAAGCATCGTCTTGTAAGAGAGGATGTGTTGTTTGAGCATTAAATTGTTGAACCGCTTCATAAAATACTTACATGAAATTGTTTTGTATATCTCTTCAACAGGAACCGGTCTGTAACGATGTTGCAGAGAAACACGAAATAAACACTGATATTGCCCACTTCTCTCCTCCTCCTCAACAACTCATCGTAATCGTGATGTGTGCGATATTGCATGTGCCGAGATTTAGTAATGTTTCCTTTATTGTGTCGAGCTTCCTTCGAACTCCGGATTCACTTTGTGGGTATTGTCGACGAGAACACACAATGCGTACTCCCCGTGGGGCCTGTGTTTGTTTCCATTTCGGTTTGCTTGGCGTCTTTCATTTAAACCGTCTCTATCTCAGATGGTCCACCTGCCTCCAGGGTTTCTGGGTACCACGCAGAAGAGGCTTCAATGTGAGTGGACTGCTTGCATTTGTCGAAATTAATAGGTCCGCTACAGTGGTCCACTGGTTGTCTCTATCAGGCAGCATTCAATTCGAAGAGCTGGAGTGATATTCACGCAGCCGGATGCTACACAATGCGGAGAGGAATAAAAATGGCCGACTTCAGGTAGTTATCTGTCCGAAGTAAATCAGGCATTTTTCGTCACAAAAGCTGATTTGTCATCCGTGTACTGGCGTCAGACGTAGAAGTTATTTGTCTAGCCACGTTTCCCACTTCTTCTGGACGTCTTCTGTGGCGAAAAACGTTTCGCTGGTTGGTTGTTTCAAATTGGACATTTTCGAATCACGTCTCTGATCTTGACCAAACATGACTAGTGCCACACGCCATATGCTGGTATACGAATGGACGGATGCAAGGTATGACAACAACCCTGAAACGACACGTTTTTTCACGAGTAATGACGTTTCGTAATCATTCACTCGTACTCGATTGACCTAAGGCGGATCTGGACAAGTTGAACGCGATCTGGAATATGCCAGCCCCGAGGATGCAACAATCTGAGCAGACCGCTCTCAAAGTCGGCTAAGGTGCAATTTGGCAAGTTACACACAAGAGAGTCAGAATCAGCGTTAGATGAAATGAAGAGGTTAATTCCTGTGGACCAGGTGCTAATACATTACACTAACGAGTCTTCTATGATAATTCACTGTGTTGTCAGTCACCGTGGTCTGGGAGCAGTGATATAGTAAGCAAGGTGACGAACAGACTACAGGAACGGAACTCGCTAGATCACAAGACGGAAGTATGCGCAAAGTGAAGGGGGAAGTGTAGGTGGTAGTCCTGGATCTGGAATGTTTCACCATCTACACAGTCGGGAGAAAGACAGTGGTATGCACAGATCACAAGTCTCTCATAGCAATGGTGAAGGTACTGGGTGTTGCGCACGAAAGTCAACAAAAGATGCTGACTAGCTGAGGGAAGAAAACGTGAACTCTCTCAAAGTGGTTATCATCAATGTTTGCGTTTGATCGGCCGCATCGGACGGTATTGTTAAGTAGAGGGTGTATGAACTATAATGAAATACCGCAGCCTAGCACTATCATTTAGAACAAGAGTGGCACATGGTCGAGAATTGAGGTATAAGAGAATAACAATCATAATCGTCAGGGTGATTAGAAATGGACAGACAAGGGAGACTCAAGTATGAAATAGGTTAACGTCGCAGTTGACAACAGTAGGGATAACAATACCCGAATGTACGTGTAGTGTCGGTGATGTGCAAAGGGCAGGACCACGTTGGTGTGATATGGTGCTGTGAGGTTGTGGTGTAGCTCACGTTCTCGTGTCCACTGGCTTGGTGCGTTGCGGGAACTTTCAGCGTCCGAGACGTAGCGTTGGAAATTGTGTCTATTTATTCCTCCGCAATATTTGCGACGTGCAGGTCTGGGTGTCACACTGTTGCAGAAACAGACGAGTTTCGAACAAAAAAGTCGATGAGGCAAGAATAAACATCAGTTAGAAAAATATACAACACAATGGCGTCATCCACAATGGATGTCACTTGCTTGTAGATTAACGAGAATGCAGGTGGCGCCGCGCATGTTGGCATACACCCCGCATATGACACATTGACCACCATGATGTCAGGACAGATCACGTTGTCTGTTCGGTGGGTGGGGTAGTGAGAAAGTCTGGTTCGTACTGTGCCTACAGGCTGGACCGGAAGTGCTGGAAGGGTAGGGATGGACCCCGTGCTAGCCTGTGAAGCACGTGATGTCGGTCTGTGGTGTTGAGAGCTGGAGGGTGGATGGTCACATGGCTGAGACGTTGCGAGTACGGGGTGCAGTGTCTGCTGACCAAATGCGGACTGACTGAACGGCTGGGCTTGAGCCATCCTGTTTGCTGCATGATACGGGGTCGTGACAGCACCGACGGCCAATAATGAAGAAATGTTCAACAGCCAAAGAAGCCGCTTATCTGGCACTGCTAGAACACAGAAACACCCCGTCAGCAGATATAGATTTGAGTCCGGCTCAACGGCTCATGGGAAGAAGAA
This sequence comes from Paragonimus westermani, assembly GCA_008508345.1. Classification (NCBI taxonomy): domain Eukaryota; kingdom Metazoa; phylum Platyhelminthes; class Trematoda; order Plagiorchiida; family Troglotrematidae; genus Paragonimus; species Paragonimus westermani. The sequence goes on from QNGE01001648.1 coordinate 6,709, forward strand.
CGAGAACTCGAATACCACTAGTTGAAGATCGTTTAGCCCTACAAACTGTCACGTGGAGCACCGTAAGAAAACGATTGAAACAACGAATTGAACGATGAAGACAAGTGTATAACAAGGGGACTCATGAGCTACCAAGATTGGACGAAGGAGATACCGTTTGGATTCAGCCGTTCGGTATGGGCTCTGACAGATGGGCTCCAGAGATTGTGGAAGGACGAGATGGTGAGCGTTCTTATGTTGTACGCACAAACCACGGGACGTTAAGGAGGAACAGAGTACACCTACGGAAACAGGAAACGACGAACACAAGTTCTGGAGCAGCTGAATCCAGTTCCACTGAAGACAACGAGTTCGTTCTACGAAACCGAAGAATACCGAGGATTCTTTAAAAAGGGAAGGATGTGGTGGAGTGCAGCCAATCGTGTAGGCCATATCAGCATTGGCCAATCAGATTGTTTGACATTGACCTATATCTATAATATCGATAACAGACTAGATGAGATGTTGTGCGTGGTGTAGTGAATACACATCTTTCTCTGAACCTGACTTGTTACAATCGCAAACTAAGTTATTTTCGAATTTCAAGCCCCACTACCTAAGCACCCGTATACATCCACCAGTGTGATATTCAATCCCATAAACCGAAGGTACGTGTTGCCGAACACAAGGAGCACACGAGGTTTCCTTCTAAACAAGCCTATCAACTTCAAATGCTAGAGAAGGATTCCGCCATCGCACTACATGCACTGTCAGTGAATCACAACGTAGGTTTTTGTCAAGCTCGAGTGATTCACAAGGGTCTAACTTCTTATACGGAGCGGTGCTGTGCTGAAGCACTCACCATCTACACAGAGCACACTTGTGTGAATCGCAATAATAGCAAACACCTGTCTGCAGTATGGCGTGGATGGATAAACACACATCCGTAGTGATGAAACAGACTGTTCGCGACATTGACTACATTGTACATCGCGTCGCCTGGCTCAGGATAATCTCGTGGGGTGCGAATTGCACACTAGGCCAGTAGCACAAAGACTCTGTCAAAGGCTCACGTGGATTTTCTGAGACCACTCAATATGCAAACGTATCTGATCATTGTCGACACCTATGCCGAGTAACCAGAGTACCACAACCCACGACAGCTGAATAAGAACAGCATCATACAAAAGGTATCGGAACTCTTCAACTGTTTCAGATTGCCAGATATGTTGGTCACAGACGACGATTTTCAGCACACCTCTTCCGCATTCAAAACCACTACAAATGGCTAGACATCCAGCGCATGCGATCTCCAGCTGTTTAGGTTTACTTGTTAGAGTACGTGAGAGAGCCGAAACTTATCACAGAGATTAAATATTGCCAGATGCAACCTGAAGGGTGGAGGTAAACGGGCAAGCCATTTTGCTGGAGCCTGGTTGGGTGAGTGGCGCATATCCGAACTGAGTGCCGAACGCGGAGCTCTTTTGTGAAATTTGGTAGGACCATATAGCCTAGAGACTTATGTTGCAATTGGACGGAGACGTTCGAAGTGGCTCTGTGGGTAATTAATTCTGTCTAATTCACGGCAAGGTTTGAAATATCGTATGTTCCGTTGCTGTAGTCCTGTCTTTGGCCGTTTTCATTTGGACGAATTTCGGAACGTCACCAACTAAAAGACCCACTTTGGCTACGCCATTAATTATGTTCATTGAAATGACTCTTGATCTTGTGTCTTCTAACAGCACGTTAGCAGTTAACTACTCAACGTTCAGGGAATTGACGAGTACGCCAAATGCGCAGATAATTTCTAGACAGACAGCTCATTGAAAGCCGTCTTTCTTCAAGCATCCATTATTCACGTCTTAAGCTGTTTCCTGATTTGGAAAGGCTGAGGCTGAAAAGCCGGACGAAAGTTTTTCTCCCGAATGTGTAATCGTTGAATTTTTCCATTACAAAGATCACCGCCAGCAGTTCCTTTTCGATTTGTGCGTATCGGGTATCGGCGCTACTCATGGTTCGACTTCGGAAATCAACCGGCTGTCCGTTCTGCATGAGAACTGCTCCAATCCCGTTTTGGCTGCTGTCACATTGTATTGCTAACGGCACACGTGAATCATAGTAACGTAATACAGGAGCTTTGACGATTAGTTGCTTGATATGTTTCCACGCTCGCTCCTGTTCCTCTCCCGACACCGATGGTATATCCTTGTGGGTCAGCAGCCTGATGCGCTCCAAGCGCCAAAGAATCGATCGAAAATTGTGAGATTTCGAATGTTGACCGCTGCCGAAGCCACCAGCATCCGATTGCGCAACCCTGACCTCTGCGCTCAGAAGAAGTTCGTACGGACACTTAACCTGCCCTGGCCCACAATCAATCAAGCCCATGATTTGGAACAGTGATCACATAACGGATAACAAACACGCTGTCCTTAACCTATATTGACCGTTTTTCTGACTCACACCAGTCACTGTAATTAGCCTGATGACCAAACACAGAAAACAAGTCTTGTTCGCTACTCTGTCGTTATTCTTCAAATGTTTGTCATTACAATTGTTTGAATGTTCCAGTTGTGTTGTTTACGCAAGTTCACTTCCTCCTTTTTCTTAAGCTTACTGTTAGGCTCACTGTTAGTTTCCGCCTATTTCCACGCGTTTCACTGTAAGATCGATATTGTCTGCGTCAGTGGTTCCTCACAGGAGCTATTTAAAATGTGAATTTCTCTGTTTTCAGCTGACGACGGCCTGTTCGCACGCGACTGGTTCTGTGTGGTATTCTCATTACACCTGATGACTCATGTTTGTGCTTGCAGAGGTGCGTGCATACGCCCAGTGTGAGTAATATATCTGTGCTACATTCGCCCAGTGCATGTCCCGGCCACTGCGATCCACTGGCGTTAAACCGGTGGTATCTAAATCGACTTCAGCGTTTTCGAGGAGTTGTGATGAATGTGTAAGTGTGATTCGGTTTGTTCAATATGTGGTGCACCCTTGCTGATGTCTGTTTGTCGACAGGTTGAGAGTCAGGTGAAAAACGTGGTTGCAGCTAGACACGGTTCATTCATATAACTGATGTGTGACTTGTGCACATTTCGTTAATGTAAGTGAATGTAATCGACACTGGATTGTAAGCCTTCATCGGCTACCGCCGAAAGTGCCGAAAGTCTTGTTAATTATGATATTCCATAATCTTCACCCTTAAACGGACAACCGAATAGCAGCTTTGTCAACATCACCTATGGGCAGTGTGGATGGGAATCTGGCCGGTGACTTTTCGCTCAGCGATCACAAGTGCTTACCTGCTCGGTCGTCATACCACTGGACAGGGATTGTGATAAGGTGATTCATGGGTAGCCTGTCCACGTCATAGTCAATCAACGTCGGATTGCTCATTCTATCGTATCCCGCGTAAAGATTAGTTTTGCCCTATTTGTCAAGCAGCTTACAAGGCACCTTTTCATGCTAATCGACACATAGCTGTGAAAGTGTGGATATCGCACACGCCTATATACGCTTCGTTGTAACGATCCATCTGGTATGCGCGTTAGTGCTACGTCCAAAAATGGCATACAGTCATCAGTTTCTCGTTCCAAACTGAACACGACGTTCTTATGCGTCTTGTTGAAAACGGTCAAAAGCTTCTGCAAATCTTCCGTTGTGTCCACTACGCAAAAAACATGGTCTACATATCGTCGATAGTAACTGGTTGTTCTAATAGTCTCGTTCAGCTGGTTGCTGTCGAGCTTGCGCATAAAAATGGCTGCCAGTAACGAGCCTACCGGTGAACCAATAGCCACACCATCAATCTGGCGATAAAACTCACCATTAACGTGAATCTGAATGTTACTAGTGCAGAACATTACTAACTCCTTCAACTCAGTCGCAGGTAGGCCGACGTTAATCCGGTGACTTTCGATATAATCACATAAAAATTGTATTGTCTCGACTAGCGGGACGTTCATAACTATAGACGAAACACCTAAAGATATCATTTTCTTGTTCAACACGTTGAGGTGAGAGATAGAATCAACAAATTCAAACGTGTCTCTAAAATCGTATTTATTCACCTCTCTGTTAACCGGCTCCAGGATCTCCACAAGCCATTGTGCAACAACATGATAGGTTGAATTACACATGTCAAGTATCGGTCTAAGCGGTACTTCGCCTTCATGTATTTTCGGCAATCCGTGCAGCCGCGGGATACAGGTTCCTGTTGGACTGATGCATTCTAATACATGTGCACTAGTGGCGTTAGCCTGTTTCAACCGTCCTAGAGTCCTCGAGAACCTCTTTTCAATTGCAACCGTCTTATCTTTCCCGTGCTTCTCCTCCTGAAATTTCGTCTTATCAGACAAAATATTCATCATTTTTTAAATGTATTCATCCCTATTGAACAGAACAATTCCGGCCCCCTTATCTGGTCTTTATATCATAATCGATTGATCGTTTTTCAAGGCCGTGAGATCCTCTCATCGTCATCATCACCATCATAGACAGCAATACATCAGTGGTTAACACTAATGCTTAACTGCCACACAATCATGAAGAAAAAGCAAACGCTATATAGGAAGAGAGAGAAGGAAAAAATAAGGGGACGGGAAGGGACCTAACTACTGAAAATGACTACG
>QNGE01001648.1:29831-74910 GCA_008508345.1 Paragonimus westermani
ATGATGATGATGATGATGATGATGATGATGATGATGATGATGATGATGATGATGATGATGATGATGACGATTATGATGATGAGGAGGAGGAGGAGGATGAACAATAATCTCTCCTCCAGACTTCCTTTCTTTACCGAGTGTCCCCCAATAGAGTGTTGCCGACTCTTCTATTTTTACCGCCCAAACCTTCATTTTCAAGTTGACACATCACACGTCGCATTACTGCGGTTCACCAAAGTTTAGGAGATTCAACAATCCTGTGGTTTTACTTTGCTCGCTTAAAATATGCAATAGCTTGCCACATCACTGTGCTGTTCGACATGATGTGCACCTCCAGCCGTAGGGATTGGGGAGGTGATGGGTGTTTGGAGCTGTAACTGGATGTTTAATATCATACAAGCCTAAATCGGCTATAGGTTCATTTCGACTTTCCACTGCTTGAAAAGGGAGTTCAGCATGTGTATAATTGCAGTTCGTTCAAACAGCCCAGCTGCCGTGGTAATTAGTTATTTATTCAAGTGACCGAGAGCAGTGCCGAACATCGCCAGATATTTGCAATGATTTATTACCAACCAATATTAATAGTAAACGCCTATATCCTACTCACTAATATGAGAAAGGAATGTGTAGACCTAATGACGTGGTATATAGAGGTTCGCCAAGGTTTAGCGTCTGACAATAAACTATGAAACTTACTAACAGCATAAGAGTGTGAATATGCGATGACACCAATGCCTGTCAGTAGCATAGACGAATTCCAGCATGTACTGTTTGAGAAATCTTGCCGAAGCAGTCAATCCTCTTAATCATTTATTGAATTCTGTGTGAGACAGTGGAACAGATAGGCGACCGAGCTCAACCGTGATGTCTCCAAGCTCCCGGCGTGATTTCGTACTTTAAACTGTAAAGCGATCGGGTATTCTGTTTCTGTCGCTTGTTTGAGTTCAGTCGAAACCCAGATTTTCCACGGCAAAGTCACTCTCAGTTTAACAAATTCGCCAAGCTACTTATCAGTGACAAATATTTGTTGACATAAGTAGCATGAAAACAAGTGATGAGTATTTGGAGATTCCTTTGATAATTCGGAATTATTTTACTGTATGGTTGAGCTCCTTCTTCAGAAATGAGAATACGGTGAGGTTGTGTTTATACTATTCATAACTGAATCATCTTCAGTGTACATCAGGGATAGTCAGATTAATCACCTAACTGTTTGACCACTTTGCCTGAACTCTCTCCTTGATAGCCTGACAACACGTTGTGCGCGTCTCATATCTACGCCGAAAGTAACTTCAAGATGTCAATCGTTTATTTGGGCATGCCGATATCAAAGTGAGAGTGGGAGTGACGCTAGTTTTGTCGATCAACCATCAGTTGTGTGTGTGCTTGGTCAGGGAGATTGCGAACAGACCAGACAAACACTTTTCAAAATCACCCTTAACAAGGCCACAACCACATGATTAAACTGGGCGTATCCACAACATCTGCGCAAGAGCGTACATACAGACGCACCAGTCCACCGTTGATGCCCGCCCTTCGTCAACCGTAAGGTGAGCAATGGTAACAGGGCTTAACTCAAGCAATTAAAGTCATGTCGAATCTCAGACTTTTGTTGTGATTGCAGTGGTGATAAAACAATTCAGGTGATACGCCGATGGTTCCAAATCGGGGGTTCCGGAAACAAAATTCAAGGTCCGAACCATTCCTCAGGAATTCTAAGTGAAATCCTCTCCGAAACACAGAAATCCTAACCTAGTCGGTTTAGTGAATGTCCCCAACAGACCACTGTAGTCAGTCGTGCTCACTGGCACGAGGATGTCTGCGCACTGCAGATCAAATCGTGCGGCTTCATCTCTGAGTATTTCGGCCACCACGATCCACGACCAATAGCAGATGACAGTCGATAGACATCTCAGTGGCTGGAATTCTGTGTAGGGCCGGGAACCAGTATGCCTTGATGGATGCCGATCCGATAATATCTCTGACGGAGTGTGCTAGCACCAGAAAGTTTTCACCAAAAATGGATGGTAAAACTTGCATTCATTGATGAACAAACAATCCTGCTCAGACGTTTTATGTCTTTCGTTCAATCTACTTCGATCAATCGACGCAGGTCTCGAAATGTCATCCTAGATCATAGTTACTAAATTGTATCCCTTCCGTCCAGTATGGTGCGGACTGGTAGGTCTACCGAAATCAAACGGTCTTGGCGTCCTGGATGCATCTATTTTTTCAGGACAAAGCAGATCTACCAAAAAACTCTCAATGTTGATAAGGTTGCAACTTGTTTCCAGCATGCCACTAGACACTGCTCAACAGGACCACACAAAAATACGAATATCATACATAGTTTAGCGTTTCGCCACCACGGCTACCTACCGTCACACCGTATAGTAAGATCAAACTGGGAACGCGTGTCTCCGTCTCTGTGGGGAAACTGTTAGTTTTTACTCAGTATTCCAGTGATTTATTCCTGAATGTTACACTTGGTTGTTCATCGTTTTGTGAAAAACTTCCCGTGCTAGCACACTCCGTCAGAGATATTATCGGATCGGCATCCATCAAGGCATACTGGTTCCCGGCCCTACACAGAATTCCAGCCACTGAGATGTCTATCGACTGTCATCTGCTATTGGTCGTGGATCGTGGTGGCCGAAATACTCAGAGATGAAGCCGCACGATTTGATCTGCAGTGCGCAGACATCCTCGTGCCAGTGAGCACGACTGACTACAGTGGTCTGTTGGGGACATTCACTAAACCGACTAGGTTAGGATTTCTGTGTTTCGGAGAGGATTTCACTTAGAATTCCTGAGGAATGGTTCGGACCTTGAATTTTGTTTCTGGAACTCCTGATTTGAGGTTATCAGTATGGGGTTTTCTTTCTGCATCTAATTTGCGTAAACTGCACTCGCTGAAAGTAGCATATCGGAAAGGAGTTGCTTCGTGGTCTTGTTCAACACTAGTTTAATATAGAACTTAGGGTGAGCAATGTGAAATAAATCGAAAAATGACGCATACACCGACAAGAATGACAGCTTTCGGAAAACCCTGAAATTATTTACATATAAAAAATAGGGGGAGAATCTGCTGCATCCGGCTAGTAACGGATGTTAATCGGCATCGGTCGTGTATTTTTTTCCGTAGTAATTTTCATTTGATAATGCTTAATACAACATTTGGCAACGTAACGCACTAAAGGAATGGTAATGTTTTGACTCACATTCGTTTGGGAATTCTCAGATTTGTTGCGTGTCACTCTCTGCAGGTTGAACATCATGTCTTAACTGCTCACTTTAATTCATTTAAGTTTACTGTCCTGTTTTAAGGCTAGCACAAACATCTCCTATGTTGAGAAATCGCTTTCCACACTCTTCTCGTTATCACACACCTTATTTAACCATTTTGTGAACACTGGATTGTCACCTAAAATTTCGCGGACGATGGCTTATTTGTACATTGTTGTTTTGTTTATCGTGATTGCACAAAGCCCAAGTATGTTCTATGTTTCACTTCCATTACACTCATTTTTATACTGGGTACTTGGTCTGATCAAATAAATACTTGAGAATTCAAGTGTGTCATGGATATGAATAGATGCAACAATATTATAGTGAACCAGTCCATATCGTTCACTTCTCAGTATTGTATTCTATATGAACTAGGGTAGTTCAAGTGAGACGCCTTGCATAAGTTTCAAATGGCTGGCTAGGCTTAAAAATTAATGGAACGAACTACTGAGCAAGAAATAACCAAGACATATGAAGCTGCTTATGTATGCAGTAGTTCTGAATACAACTTAAGAGCCTATTTCATACTGACATATGATAGACAGATTACAATTAACATTTTGAAATTCTCCGAATCCTCATCTTCGGCTGAGACACTTGTGTGAAAGTAAGCAGCGAATTTCCCGCTGAATGCATCGACATGAGTGATTATCCATCGGCCTGACGGAGATCGATTTGACATAGCAGAATTTTGTCAACTTGTGAGTCATTCTGACTTGTCAGTTTCTTGTGAACTAGAGGTCAAGAACAGCATAACTTTTCTAGACGTTTCAATCATTAGACGTCAGGGTTGTACTTATCTCATACAATAAAATGAAGTGATCGATATTCTTTTTTCTTCATTTGGCTAGTGGTATACAGCTGCGACTTGTTTCGAATCCTTTTCCATGGGGCAACACAAAACCGTACGGCTGCCAGCAAAGATAAACAAGCACTTTAGACTGTTCAACAGTCATTTGGAACTATTAAGTAAAACAGCTGTAAACGACTGCCAAACAAAAATCTGTTTCAGCCACCTTCCAAAAAGCAAACCTTACCGAATTTTGTTTTTCAACATTCTCGTGAACGGTTTCGCCAGCAGTTTCATGTATAAGACCGACGGTAATAAATATAATGTTGAAATTTTGTAGTATTTAAACTGCTGTTATATAGCCTCGTAATGTCTGCCGCTAAAACTTCATAGATCCATTCGCCCGGAATATTTGGGCACCGAAACTTCAGAATATTATCTTTAGGTGTTCCAACTACGTACAGTCACTCTAACTGTCCGCGAACCCACCAACCAACATGCACTCTACTAATAACAAAACCCGACATTTTGTGTCAGCCACACTGCGGGCAGTGCAGACGCAGCCGTAAGACAGCGATTTGGACGCCAGTGTTTTGCGCAGTAATTACTTTTCTGAAATTTTAACTGATCTGTCGACTCAATTAATCTATGTCGCGACATCCGCGTGATCACCATTTTGGTCTTTTCTGAGCTTACTAATGGGCTAAACCAAAATCTCCCGAATCACGTGATGTTTGCTGGATCAGCACGGCTGCCCCTGACCCTTGATACCCGTCTGAACGAGGGTTGTTTTGCTTTTGAGTTATGTACCCTACATTTACACAAGGGTAAATAGAGTACGGCACATTCATATGCAACTGCAGTAGTCCTGGATTACACTCTACGTTACGGAAATATCGTAATCTAGCTTCCGGACATCATTTGTCAACTCAGCTTGGTCTCTCGACTTAAACGTCGTAGCCGAAATAAATTACATACAATAACGCAAACGGGCTCGACCCTATAGTACTGAAACCCAGTTCTCAATCGGCCTTTCAATGTTTGTCCACTTCCGTTCTCAGTTATGTACAGCAAACTAGCTGGTTTAGAAACTGGTGCATCCAAATCTCCGAAATATTCAGGCAACTGGTCTGCGTAACCATGACAATTTTTAGCCTCGTTTCGATGTAACTTCAACTGACGTAAACAAGTGATTAAGAAGGTGTACATCCTAGCGACCACTTTGGTAGCCCATACCAACGGATAGAACTAGGTAGGAACATACAATATGAAGACAATTAGTGGGGTCTATGTATGTTTTGTTAGTTGTATTTAAATGTGAATTGTCAGCCTATAAAAAGCGGATGAGCTACTCGTTTATCAGCAGTGGTAGAAAAGAGTCGATTGGTGACCAGTCAACCAACTGGATGAAAGGATCACGCCCTGGAAGCCACGTCTACTTTTATATACATTTGCTTTCTACCAAGAATTCATTCTCTTGGCACCGTAAGAACTATTCTGTTGTTCAACCGCACTCACATTATAGAAGCCGGCTTGTGTTGCCAAAACAAAGAGAAATTAGGGGCGGATGACTCATATTCTGATGAGATTGCCCAGAGAGTCACAAAGTATCGTGGTAGGGTGGTACTCATTCCAGTTCACCGTTACTTCATACACTGACCACATTAACATCGAGACAGTGAAGTGGTCTGTCACAGCAAACGAAAATCTGCTATTTGCTGAATTCATCTGATCCATCCTATTGTTGACTGTCTGCCTTACCATGAGAAAACAAGTCTGAACTATCACCAATGCCTCTACGAAATCTCTCCGGTAAACAGCTTATGATTAGAGTATATGTTTGCCTAAGATAGCATCACATCAACCTTCTCAGCAGATCTAATCAAGGTAGCTCTGTCTACCATTTTGATTTATTTATCGTTTTATTTATTGCGAACCGTGTGTGTGTGTGTGTGTAACATTGCACTTGTTGAAGAATTTGCCGCATACGTGGACAATGTACTTTCATACCGCATGCTGCGAGGAACTGGTAACTTTCCTACTGACTATGAATAATGGAAGAAAAATTATTCCACTCCACCAACAGAATTCTATGCTGTTGTTTACTACACTCAGATCAAAGCGATTTGATGCTCATAGGAAACTAGGTTTGTAAATATTATGTATGATTACAGATGGGATTCATGGGAAAGTGACGAACCAAACGGAGTAGTGAACATCCGTATGCGTCAACATCTGTGCTAGACGGTCTAGAGAAAAAAAACTAAACCGGTGCCTGATGTCAGCTTTTGGGAATTCGATAACAGTAAGTCTGTGAGTAAAAGAATTTAGAGGGAAACAATCAGAGAAGTGACTCAAACATTATTTATACCTCATGCTACACGCTCGATTTGTCATTAAATGAACAACTACTGGTTTAATGACACTCATGAAGTGGAGTTGAACAATAGTTTACCTTTTTCGGATGTACTTATCACTAGACGTGCAGATGGTACTTTACAACGCTCAGTTCATTGCAAAGCAACTTGGGGCGGTCAATATCTGCAGTTTTCCAGTTTTGCTCTTATTGCATACAAACGGGGTTTAGTTAAGACACTTTCATGGAGCCAAAAGTGTTTGTACTCCGGACACTCTGAAGACAGAACGGGAGTCGTTGAGGAGAACTTTACTAACAAACGGATACCCTGACAAATTCATTGATGCACATAATACGGTGAAGAAGAGCACTGATCCTGTACTGACGGCTCAAGAAGAAGGATGTTTACCTGTTCTTCCCATTCAAGGGTGATCACCTATCCAACGACATAAAGCACAAATTAAAATCTGCTCTGGCTCGAACGTATACGGCTGCTCAGTTGCGCTTATTTCATACCACTGGTGGACCAGTTCTGCGCAAACGCAAAAGTAGTTTGTCAAACTGTTCTGTCTCCCATGTTGTGTACCAGTTCACTTGCAGTTGCAGTGATGTTTACAAAGGCAGAACAGACCGACAACTAGCACAGCGAGCCGCCGAACACACCCCGAAGTGGTTGAAACATCAGATGACGCACCAGTCCCAACTTGACGCATTGACTACTCGAAATCCAACGTCATCGATTGCAAAACTTCTCATGACAACAGGTCATCAAGTTGACCCATTGAACTCATTCAAGATACTGTTGCGCAACCGAAATCCGAAGTTACTAGCCTTTTGCGAAGCGATTCTCATTCGAACTTACCAACCGACGTTATGTGCACAGACGTGGTTGAAACAACCGGTCATGATTACATAATAAGTGGTGTGCTCGTATGTGAGTCTAGTCTCTGCTTGTCGTTAAATATTTGATGTATATAACTGGTATGTTTTACGTTTGCGACTGATGAGAGTAAATGAAATGTTAACATATCGCAATATATGTCTTCTTTCTGCTCTGATGAACTAACAAGTGGTTGAATGCTTCTTCGTTCCATCGTACTGACCCTAATAATCGGCTTTCTGAAGACTCGCTTTAGTTTCGTAAAACTGCGTCAAGTCTGCATTTGTGTTCATCTGCCCGTGGAACTTTTTTGAAACTGGTTATGATAGATTGCTCCAAATGGGAATTATGGCCAACAGAAGTTATCTACGCGGAGAAAGCTGTTTTAATTTTTTGGAAAACAGAGTTTATTAAAACTAATAACAATGAAAAACGGACTGGGAATAGGAGTGGAGTTCATCTACTGACAGTTGTTCCGAATTGAGTGATATTACCACCTAGGCTGCTGGTGATCGCATACAATTATATCCTCTTTTCCGAAATTAATGATCATAGGAAACGAACGCAGGTGGCAGTTATGGCGATACAAATGGGAAATTTCAATTAGCAATGAATGAACGCGAATAAGACTGTGAATATACGCAGCCCGTTATGCTTTCCGGAATAAAAACTGATACCTTGTTATCTCAATTGGCCACGTAATTAATCAAAACGAAGTTCCGCAGGGCGTACTTCATTCCTTAAGGGATTAAACAGCCAGACACGAGTATGAAAAGCATATGAATATTGGGTGTAAGGATGATCTCAGTGTCAGTACAAATTGGTTTTGAGTGCACACAGGAGTTTGTAATGTTTAATAGCTACAACAACACTGATCTGGGAGGACGTGTTCCCGATTGCTCCAGAAACCCAGGCAAAATGCGTTGAAATCGTTGACTCCGAGTTCTATTTGGATTATTGGTTTTGTTACTGATGATACTGGGTGTCATCCTCGGGCGTTTCTAGTTGTGTTTCCCATGATTTAGGGGTTCGGTCTCTAATACAAACAGTTGTCTGTAGGTTTCCCCCCCTGTTTAACACACATTACAGCTACAGAAATGTTGTTATGACCTGTTGGTTGTGTACTATTACTACTTCGAGATCATATATCAAAGTAGATATCGAAGATAACTTTTTTTAGAACACACGTTTTTAAGTCACGGCTAACCAACAATAACGAATAAGTGTCTAATAACTGCTACTTTGGAAAATTACCAAGCTACAAAACTGTGTATAGCACAACAAACCAGTCTCACCATTCTCCGAGATAATTAATAAATTGCTTATGCCTGTAACATCCCACCGTTTATGCAAATGTTCAGGTAATGCTAGCATGGCTACTTTGGAACCCTATTTGAAACTAGCCTATTTTTTCATTCCCACTTACTTCGGTTGCCAACACTTGCACTTTTGTTGAAATAAGTCTGTGTCGTTTGCTCTTCGAAGTAGGCCGTTAGAGAACTAAGCGGTCATTGTAACGACCCTTTGACTTTAGAGGTTTGAAAAACAGGTTCCATTTATGCCTTTATATTTTAATTCACTTGTTCAAAAGCCCTGGACATTTCAAGTTCAGAGTGCAATCCTGTGCTTCATTTGGCAACAGCGTTTGTTCACACCGGAAGATGTCTGGTTGGACCAACATGTTACGCTAAGGGGCTCAGGCGATGGTGCCGCGTGACATGTCGCGTGCGGACGACCTATCCGGGCCAAGGCATAACGACTGAGTTGTCCGTGCTCCTATTGTAGCGAGAAGGCGTCCAATAAAGCACAATCTTTATTGTCCAAATCGCCAGTCACATGCAACACGCGCTCTCTCGCTTATTAGTCATAATTCCAATCCACGACACCCCCGGTTTCCGTTCACACGTCGTATGCACTTCTGACCGGTTTACGTGTGTGACCGGTGCCTTCTATCGGAGGGTTTTCCGCTTGCCATTCCTCGTCTGTTTGTCCGATTTCGTTGCGCGATGGCTCGTCCGGCTGCTCGTGCTGTCCGCCATCCACCCAGTGTTGGCCTTGACCGTATTCCAACATCGTGTCGAGATGTTCCTCTAAATGTTGGAAAAACCACGCCTCCGATCTGGCCGTCTGTCGTATTTCGCCTGCCCTGCCTCGCCCGTTGGTCCGATCCAGTCGAGCGATGACTCATCCGGTCGCGCACGTTGTCCTTGATCCGATCGCGGCAGGTTTTCGAACGTACCTCCCCCCCCACGTTGAGGTATTCGGCCGAGCGTTCGAAAACTCGCACCTCCGACCTGACAATCCACCACATTATGAGTGGGTGGTTCTCACAATCAGCTGAAGGGTACCGTTTCCGGACCGCGTGACCACGCTGATGTGGATGGGTCACGCAACGGCAGATGGCCGAAACCCACTTGTGTTGGCCAAGGTTCACTAGGACTCTGTTACGGTGCTATCGTGCAAGGGTGGGGCGTACAGCCATGGGGCGTTTCTTTGAAGGAATATGTCGTTGGCATGGCTAATTAGTTAACTGTCTGACCGTTTCGTTCAGACAGACTGAATTCGGTCTGGGGTTGACCGAATAAAGTACGGTGTTCATTTGGGTCGGCTACCAACCCGTTGACATTTCATGAGTTCACCTTGTTGTAGGACGGTTAGGCTAGCAGCTTAACATTCGCATGTATAAATGACGTTCTTCGGTTGTCCTAACAATCGGACATCACTCCGAGGAAAACGAGTTGCTGACAATGTCATGAATTGCCTTCCCCATTGGGTTACGGTGTGCTCTCGGGCTGAACCGTACCATCAGTTCGGCGTCATGTTCATACGGTACTATGTTCGGGTCCCGATCGGTTCGGAATATAGTGAACCACAGCCGACCATAATAAATAAAATAGTTGTTCTGTGTGACGTAGAGAGTTTCGAAGAGGCACGTTAAAGGTCCATCTCGTTGAGCTGCATCACGGGGGTGCTCAACCCTGCAGTTCGGAGCAGGATTTTTGCGCCGGGTCTAGGAAAACATGATACTGCCAAAGAACTGGCCATCATTTATTACGTAACACACTAAACACAGTAGATAAGCTCGATGTCAACTAATTGCGGTTATTCCTGCCGTTTACGCATTTGGCAAAACTTCTCAACTTTGGAGAAAAATAGTTTTGCTACGAATCGGTTGAGTTGTCATACATTTGCAAGTGATGACTCTGGTATGCAAACACAACCATAGGGTCACCCGTTCATACTTTGAATCACTGAAACATAGAGTACATGATTGTGTTAAAATATGTTCTGGTTACCACTTAAAAGACAACGTGTGAGTCATAATGCTTTGGCCTAACGTGAATCCTTTTAAATTTTCCCCTGTTGAGGCGCATTCTGGCACCAAGATCACCTATGATGGCTTACACTCCGTGTATCATACCAAAGGTGTATCCATATTCGAAGGTTGTTTGTTTACTTCAACAAACAGGTGACCGCTTTTCTTATTGTCTGAAGCTCACAAATTCAAAACGTTGAGTAGTTTTACATTCTAACCCATCAGAAACCTATTCAGTTGAACAGACATCCGGTGATCCTACTGTAATAGGCGTAGGCAAACCTGGCCCTATTTTCACGGTGCGTCGTACCAAAGAAAACTGTAGCCGTATATACTACACGTGTGCGGTCGCTTGCTATCTCGTCTACCTCCACCCTCCGTTTCCGTCAAACAGTGGCTGTAGTTGAAGTCAGAATTAGCCGCAGAAACGTGTTGTCATTTATTGTGCTAAGCGATTCGTTTAATCTGTCCATCAAAACACTTCCTTTTTGTGCCTCTGGTAACCAGGATAACATAATCAATAAACATCGCTTGGTCTAACGGACACAAAATTGACAGTAGAAAAACGTACGGACCAGATTTTTGACATCCTCACATATGTGCAAGTCGGTCAGTAACTGCGGGATTCATCGATCGCGTGATAACAGTTGAGATATCTGGTTGCATGGCTTTTTGAGTTGATATCTACTAACTCAGTGAACAGTGTGAATAAATTCTCAGTTACATTTTTAGTCAAGATCTATTTGTCTGATTTGGTATTGTAATAACGACGCATTCCGCATCTTACATTATATGTGGCCCAAACAACAAGATGTCATCATAGCAATCCAACCGCGTGAACTATTATCGAGCACGGATGTACTTAAATCCATGGACCCATTAGCGGCAGCCTGTTATTTTCTTTCAACCCTTTGTTATCGGTTACAACTGAACGTAAGTTTCAACTGCTTCTCCTTTAGCACCAAAAATTACCTGTAGTGATAGTGTAGTGAGGACAGACGGTCTCACTATATTACTGACACCACCTATATTCAGTAGCGAGGCGACGGAGTGGATCGAAATGACGGCGGGACAAATACGGGGGAGATACGGGAAGGATCATTAGAGGGCAGCATCACGTGGAACTGCTTTTACTGCATGAAGGAACTGAGAATGGATGTTCGTATTGATAGGAACATCCTCAGATCAGTGTTGTGTGCAAATGAGTGTTTTCGTTCGCAGTCTGGTTGAGACGCATAACTCGTGTATCGGTTTCCCCACCCTCCTTCTCGGTTCACAACAATAGCTCTTCAACAAACTTTCGGATACTGTGAATCCAGAGCTGACGTATATCATACTGTTCGGTGTTCAAGTTACAGCTGGTTGTTAGTACCGCCTAATTAGTTCAAACATTGAATCGCTATGGTTGTGACACTAGAATAACGGAATTCAGGCTGCGTGTGAACATTTAACCGTGTGATAAGTTAGGGGATTTAACAGTACAACAACATAAGCCACAGTATTTTTTTAATTTAAGAGCCTAAAACTAGGAGATGACAAGCTATTGCTGTCAAATGATACCAGTCAGTAAAGTGTAGTAAGCAGTAGAGAGACAGCTTTTAAGTTATGTTGTTCAAACGTACATTGGGTCCAAAATCCGTATACATTCTCTGATCTGCTATTCAATGTTCAGGTCTGAGATTTACTAGCATTTAACAGGGACGTTAAATTAATAAAGCAGGGTTTGGGCCGGAAATCGATAACGATTCCTCGAATTGTAGCGAGAAGGCGTCCAATAAAGCACAATCTTTATTGTCCAAATCGCCAGTCACATGCAACACGCGCTCTCTCGCTTATTAGTCATAATTCCAATCCACGACACCCCCGGTTTCCGTTCACACGTCGTATGCACTTCTGACCGGTTTACGTGTGTGACCGGTGCCTTCTATCGGAGGGTTTTCCGCTTGCCATTCCTCGTCTGTTTGTCCGATTTCGTTGCGCGATGGCTCGTCCGGCTGCTCGTGCTGTCCGCCATCCACCCAATGTTGGCCTTGACCGTATTCCAACATCGTGTCGAGATGTTCCTCTAAATGTTGGCAAAACCACGCCTCCGATCTGGCCGTCTGTCGTATTTCGCCTGCCCTGCCTCGCCCGTTGGTCCGATCCAGTCGAGCGATGACTCATCCGATCGCGCACGTTGTCCTTGATCCGATCGCGGCCGGTTTTCGAACGTACCTCCCCGCGTTGTGGTATTCGGCCGAGCGTTCGAAAACTCGCACCTCCGATCTGACAATCCACCACAGAATGACTTATTTGCTCTGTGGATAAGATTATCTAAATCTGTTAGTGTTTCAATGGCCTTGTAACCTACAGAGTGGAAAACAACAACTACTGTAATGGCTGATCAAGTCGAAAAAGTGTTTATTCCGATTTTCAGTGGCGAATCTCAACACGGTTCCGGGACGTGGTCAAAGCCCACGACCAGATAACAGGAGAGATGGAGCTGGTCATTATTAAGTGGAATCGACTGAACAGGAATGAAATGACGGGCGCAAATCCATGGCAGGAAACATCAGCCAAATGGACTGAATTAAACAGAGGTGTACTGGATGTGTGAATGGAAAATCTCGAGGTGTTGTGGATTGAAATTTCAGTTCATGCACGCTGCATCACCAGTGGCACGTGGATGTGCGAGTTGGACGATGAAGATCGTGCATCATCGAACGTCTTTTTGTTAACTGGTTTTAATACGCTAGTACCCAGGCTTGGTCTCTGGTTGAAGCCCCAGATTTGGGTTCGCAATGAGTGTCATTGTTTGCCAGTTCGTCGATAGCACAGCACTTGATAAAGAATGGTTAGAATAATCCTTTGAAGATTTAACGTTTGTCCTCACATTTTCTATACTTCTTTCAGGCCATATTAACGATGACTTCGTTTGCGATGGGAATTCTGTGCCATTTTGTTTGTGTAGTCTGTAGTCCTCCAGAGTGATCTTTCACATTCGGGCAAAATGGTTATCGTGCAAAGGTAACTCATTCGAAAGACTTGTGAATCATTTAGTTTCTTCTACCAAAATGTGTGTTCCCTTCAAACACAATGTGTTCATCTTGTACTTGGTACACATCCGGATGTTTATGCCTTTGAAACTTTATTGTAGAAAAGTGAAATGGGGTGTTGGTCCATTTTGTCAGTTTTCGTTCCGAAGCAGCTACGAGGGAATGTGATTTTCCTTCATCTGTGAGAAAATCCATAGAATACTCCGGTGTACCCTTAAGAAGGGAACTGAGCGTCTTTGGGTCTAAATGGTATCATTCTGTTTCTGTGATAGCCTTCGGCGCGGCTGCCTAGCCACTCATTTTTGTTTTCTTACTAGAAAAGTCTCTTCTGGAATTTTCCAGTTGGATTTAAATCAGGACAGCATACAATTCGGTAATCAAAAGCCATATTTCTGTGATGTTTTATGCATTTATAGAGTGCATGTCCTGTTCGATGCAACAGACAATAATAACAACTTTCTCATGTTAATACAACGGTTAGCATGGCTTGTGGTATTTCGTGATTAAAAATCACATGTTCCATCACAGCCGCGCGCGTAGTGTTTACGCTTTGATCGATGATTTATTAGTCGATACGTTACTAGGGCGCTGGCAGTCCATGTTTCCCGGCTTGGTTCAGTTTCAATCCGATGCTATGCAGGCGTCAGTTGTCGTGAAAATTAATCACGGGGAATACGGTGTAGCACTACTTTTCAGCACAGCACCGATCAGGTATGTTGACTGTTTCGTTCTTTCTTGTGTGAAGTTCCGCCATAACGGTTATATACTGTTCACCGCAAGTGGTTAATGAGAAGCTGCCTGTTGCGCTCAGTGACCACAATTCTTCAATTTTACTGAGTGGAATTGAGTGAGTAAAATATTAATTCGTAGGGTTACTGCGTTTCAGGAGTTAACACTGTGAGCATGTCACTGTGCGTTGTCATCATCTTTTATTCTCCGCCCCCAGCATTTCTTTTGTTCAGTGACATCCCATAAGGGCGATCCAATCGCAGTCTTCTGCAAGTTTCTCCCTCTCAACTCTACCAGTATTGTTGGCGTGCTTCCTTTGCCAAGTAGCTGGCAAAATAACTGAAATTTTGACAAATGCACATCAGATGCCTTCATTTCCGAACATCTCGCCTTCTGGAGCTTTATACTCTGTCAAAAATCAACTAATTATCTTCCAGATAACCACATCCGTCCTTTGTATCACTAGTCTTCTTCTAGAATCGTGCTCAAGCTCAGCACTGCTAACACCACCTTCGTCCCTGTGAAACCCCGTCGTGTGTTGCGCTCTCAAAGGTAGAGTAGAGATGTGGCTCTCTTTTCAAGACACATGATGAATTGTGGATTCATACTCCTCCAGACATGATACCCAACGAACAAGCTCCCACCCTAGTGACTCTCCGCTGACTTGATCCATTCCAAAGCTTCTTGGTCTGCTTCTACATAAAGAAGCTGGCCATGCAAATATGCCCGTCCACTTCTTTAGAGCATATATCATCGTCAAACATTACCTTTCTGTATTTGAATAGTTACGTTCGACCCGGGTTATACTGCGGGTGGCGTGTGTTTCAACACGTTCCAGTCTTCTCGTCGCTTACATCTACTGCAACAATGAAGTTTTTCCAGTCACTGGCAAGTTCGATGCTTATCGCTTTTTCTTCTCAGTTTTTGGATGATAAAATTTTAATGAACTCTTTCTGACCAATGAAACTGGTCATCTTCCTCAGTGGTTGACGTAATGGACTTACGGTGTTGCCGTAGTTTTTGATGAAGCGGCCGTGGGCGCAAAACTCGACGTATTGTTAGACATAGGTATCAGAGTTGTCTCAGTCATCATCAGATTATCATGTTGTGGATGGACCTATCCTTAGTGTCTTTGTGACTGGGTAATATCTCTGTTTGCTCCCCACTTGGGAGTTTGAACCACTGACCCGCCCGGCTAAAACGTACGTCGTGTACTTTACCTCACTGGCGTTATGGATGATGGTATAGTTCCTTGAATCACCTTTGAATATCACACGATTTTCAGTTCGATTACTCACCTTTCTGGTCCACAACCGATGCGCACACCTGCTTAGCTCATAAAACCCAGCAGTTGTGGATAGTTGTGCGGTTTTGTTCCATTTAAATGGATAACACTTGTAAGACTTTGGAGATAAGTGTGTTTATACAGGACATGTTTTAAAGAAAACTTAAATCAATGTATTTTGAATGCGTTAGAACTGTCTTCTTTACAAGTAGTTACCAAAGATTTTTAAACTCAGACCAGTGAATTCAGCTCACTAAAAATGTTGTATCGACCATTGAACAATACTTGCTACATTGATAACTATCTACAAAAATGCCAATACGTCACCTACAATACATCACAATACTCGTTGTCACCAAACACAACCTTATCCATTCCATTCAAAATCAAATATTGCTCACCGTAATTCATTTCATGGCTTAAATTTGAGTGTACACAACTAACAGTCTGTCTTTTCTGGCAAGAACACCGTGAACTCTTCCGTAGTATTGTAGTGAGGGCGGACAGTCGCACTGTACTACTGACACCAACACCATTCAGTAGCGAGGCGACAGCATGGATCGAAATGGCCGCGGGAAGGATCATTAGAGGGTAGCATCGCATTGAATGGCTTTTGCTGCATGAAGGAACTGAGAATGGGTGTTCACAGTGACCGGAACATCCTCAGATCGGTGTTGTGTGTAAATGAGTGTTTTTGTTCGTAGTCTGGTTGAGACGCATAACTCGTGTACTGGTTTCCCCGAATGAATAACCTTTGTGCCATCCACGTTCTCGGTTCACAACAGTGTAAATCGCGTAACACAGTGGTATTGACCTCAGTTTTCAGATTCATGATAAAAAGGGAATAACTCCTATCTCTTTCGGTTTACAAACCAAACTAATCAAGTTAAACTCTATGATTTCCACCATCGTTTGTTCCGCAGATGCCAATCGCACTAATCCAAACATATTCACTCGACTGGATACTTCTGCGCTTCTTTAGGTGAACACCCAACCTTCACCCATTTTTTAAAATTTTCTTTCTCCGCACCACTTAACATTTCACTTAATGGGCAGTTTCAGTCTAAAAAATGTCCACGGAGCAAACGGAAGCGACCTAGATTGATGAACTTGTTTTAGGTTATTCTCACCAGAACATGAAATACGTGTGAACTATAGAATAAGAGCTAATTTCCAGGTGCTGGGTGAACGATCCACATATAGTGCAGTCGCAATCTGCATAGGCATACCCACATTACACTTTAAAAGAAACTTCTATCTTCAGGTCAGTATGTTGGTAAAGCTGATGACGCATTTGACAGACAGTATTTCTTACGGGATAGGCAAAAGATGACAGGTTAACACCCAATCGTTTTCCGATTTGACACAGTAAACGTCACAGAAATGCGTGACAACTTCACTCAAAGTTTTCAGCCAGGCATTGCCCTGTTTACAGTTTATGTATATTTGAAAACTTGAAGAAAATATTAAATAAATGTACACCAATCTGCCTGATTTGGACATAAGAAATTCTGTGTTGGAAAAGGCAACCTTTCCTCTCCGCTCCCACCGTTATCAAGCAGCAAGTGCAGCGTTCGACGATAGAAAACTGCTTCGTCAGTAGCAAACACTCTTGTTATCGAACGCAATTAGCAGGGTTGTCTGTAGCAGCTCACAGCGTCCTCTGGGGCACCTATACTCACTATGGAAATGCATCGAAACCAAAGGAGATACATTACTCGAGCCTATATTACACAAATTCAAACTTCTTAGTTGCTATGCTAACCTTGCCGCTCGTTTAAATGATGTTTTCATTGTGTTCGCGTAGTAGATGGATTTATTGTACGTTTTAATCTCAATGAATGGTTCGTTATCTACAACCCCACCTAAGTTTCTTTGTGGCGTGGTTTGCGGTTAACGTATGAATGTGAAGATGGCTTCGAATAAGTTAAACAGTGTCATCAGCCGGTAAAACGCGATACGAATACATGTAGCCCAGTGAACCTACACACGCTGGAATATGGCAACACGCGAGGATCCTCCTGATGAGAAACGAAGGCACTCATTGAAAAATGTCAGCTCTTACATCACCATGTCGATGGAGACAACATTTAACGAATTCGAAAAAAATATACTTGGGTTTTACGTATCTCAAGCTGAGCAGATGGACGATAGCTGGACAACTTCAGCATTCCCTACGTTCTAGCGGCAGGCTATTGATATCTCTTTCTTCGAATGCGAATACCAAAAAAGGGAACGACCGTCAGCAAAATTTAAGCTAGGGGAAAGTAGCTTTTCAATTGGTATCCGAACTAAAGCATTTTTTTCCAACAGTGAAATAAACGCGTGTGTGGAACGAATTCACAGGGAGGAAATACAATATGGGAATGTCCGCAGCTGAGCTATCGAAAGGAAAACCGACCATTTCTATGGAATGTCGACATATTCTGCGTTACTTATACTAAGTGTGAATTCATGACATATGGACATTTCGCTGAAAGATGCGCGTTTCATTAATGCTGGATGCTTCATACTGAATGACTAATTCTTAGGGATGATATGTTTATCAAAGAATGGGGTGTGTGTTGGCCAGATGACCTGTAATTAACGATGAATGAGTTTGATACGTATTTTCAACTACGAGATGAGTGGGTTGATCATCCTATGTGGTGAACAGTAGATCCACTCTAAAGTCAGTAATCTTTGTGGGTTTTATTGAGGATTACCACAACGTCTACTCGAGGAGTCTCAGTACTTCGGCCGGACCTAGTCCCAGTACACACTTCCATTGGCACAACAACGTGGTTCTTTCTTACTGAAGTGAGTATGGTCTGCAATCCTGATCTAATTTCGACCGAGAACCTCTGAGGCACAGTAACCTGACAAATATGCAAATGTGCTCCAAAGCAGGGTTACAGGAAGCGGTGAAGCTGTAGTCTACTAATCAGAGTTCAGCCCATTTTGATCTGCTTGTAAACAACATACCTGAAAAACTAATGGAAATTAAAAAGTGAGTCGGGAGGGCCACACCCAGTAGTCTTTCTGGAAAGGACTACATTTTGATCTATTCGAACAGCTTTGGTCTAGTAATTTCTGCGACATTTTCCGGTAATACAACTAGAATGGTGTACCACTTTTTGAGATGTTTCATGGGATGCATGTCCTGATGTGCTGTTTCACACTTACCTTCTAATAAGCCTACAGCTTGCTACCTCAGGTTTCCACTTGGAATTTATATGTGTATTAGTAGTTAGCACTTGTACGATTGCCTAAATGAGACCAATTATCCATGCACAGCTTAAACCTCCATCAGTCGAATTAGCAAGGTCCAGTTTCCTGACAAACAGTGTTTCACGAACCTGAGACTTGAGCTGTAGTAATCGATCTAGTCTGGAAAGCGACTCAGTGTCACATAACACCGACGTACTGAGGCCAGACGTTCATGGTAGTTTAAATCGTGGTGAATTTCTGAAGAAAACTGAGCCCTGTCAAATTCGGTGTTGTAAATTTTCTTTTGGTATGCTGTCTAGTCTGAAGAGGAGTTCCAGAAAAGACAAGGGTACGTCTACAGCACACCGAATGAAGTATGCTTAAAACTTAACTTGTTCAGGGCAGATAACACCAGTGTGGGTCAAGTAGAACAGCACGTTCACAAAACGGAACTTGTAATACCAACCATTGGTGTTCACCCTGAAGGCAAACTGGAAAAATCAATGGGTTTTGCTGACGCACGCACACGGGTAACGTTTAAAACATGACCACTCTCGCTGGATTAATTCAAAATGTGTTATCCTTGTCTTCTTTTGTATTCACTCTTACTGCCATTTGAATAAGGTTTGTCGGCTTGTGACTGAAACAACGATTCAGCGAACACACCTGTTGTTTATAAACAGATTGGGAATAACACAACGTTACGAGCAAGTTGTAATACTCTACGTTTCAACCACCTCGGGTGGCCTTCCTCAGGAGTGTTCTAATCGAAATCGATTACAACACTCCTGAGGAAGGCCACCCGAGGTGGTTGAAACGTAGAGTATTACAATTTGCTTGTGACGTTGTGTTATTCCCAATCTGTTTATCAATAACATGTTAAACACGATGCTCAAACTATTTAACTTCATTCGTACTACATTTGGTGCGGATATCTTAAACCTGTTGTTTCTTAGGTCAACCCTTCTAGTCTAGGGTAGATGTTGCAGATCACAGACATACTGGACGCGATGTGTCGCACCAGATTTTTACTCCATGCACTCCGTATACTCTGAATAGCGGACCAAATGTCTATGAAGTAGGTTCACATTCAACTTCACATTGTTCGGACTTATTGAGTGCCTATGTCCACTGAAACGCAAATGTCGGTGCTTCTTATGGGCATATTCATCTATTGCGCGAACTTCAAGCGAACTCATTTTGCTGCATTCTATCAAGAGCACAATCGAACAGAACTGGAAATTACGAAATATTCATCTAATCTACATTTATAGAGAATATTCTGTTCAGATATGGAATAACCTATGAAATTTGTCAAGGTACTAGAATGTTAGCGAATGGTTCCTTTTGAAAACGGACAACTTTGGTCAGTTGATGGGAGTTGCCTCAGCGAAGTGACGTAAACGTTTAGTTCTGTTGTGCGAAGGCGGTCAAAAAATGCTGTAAGAATATGCAATCCGGAATTTTCTCGAGATATTGTCATCTGATGAGTATCATCGTCGCTTGGCCAGCGAGTTGGCTTATTACGCAAACTTCCGTATGGGTCATGTCAAAAACTAAACCGCAAACGCGTACACTCATTTGCACGACAAACTTGAATTCACATATATTGAGTGACAGTACGTTGTCATTCGCCTTGGTGAAAGTTCTCACACAGCATGTACACACTGTTCCGATAGTCTCTTCTTGTGCGTCGTGTTCGGGGCTTGTCCTTTTGTTCCTGAATTTCGCCTGTGGGTAATACGCTACTTGTGAGTAGTATACTACTCACATCGAAACGGCCTGTCATACAGCATTTCAAGGGCTGTGATCACCGGCTGATTCACAGGGTACTTTCGAAAGTCTGCCAGGTTTTGCAAAGTCAGGTCAGTGGCTGATGGTGACATCAGTTAGGGATAGGAACGCCTGTTTAGGGCCCGTAGCACGTGGGCCATTTGGCAACTCGAACGGGTTGGTTGGGTCAGGTGAGAGTCTGTGGGTGTGAACGCGAATAATCCTGATCGGAAATCACCATGCCCTTTGCGTCGGCACGGGATTGTACGCTTGTCTCTAGTTTCTGCTCAATAAATAAGGTTGTGCAGTGCTGGACAGTAGCGCACTAGTGTAGTAGAATGTCGCTCAACTCGCACGTACCCACGCCACGCGCGCGTTCGGGTTTATGAATCAGAATTACAGTCTCCAAAGCAGCGTCGATTTCTACTTGCACGTCCTGTGAACCGCTTGGTTTTCCGTATGGCCGACACCCTCTGTCACGTGGTTTCCTGCCTGCTTTTCCTTGCCCGTTTGTCCGGTTTCTTTAAGTGATGACTCGTCCAGGCGTCCATGATGTCCACAATCCACCCGCTGTTGGCATTGACCGTATCTCACCACCGTGTCCAGATGTTCCATGGTGTTGGAATAATCATGTCTTCGATCGGGTCATCCATCATACCAAGGTCAACGTATCCGCTTGTTTAAAACGGTTTGTTGCGTTAACTTTCGCACCGTTCACTGAATGGGGTCTAACCCTTGTTCAGCTTCAGTGCTAGTTAAAGCAATGCAGAGACAACTGATAAAAATCTGTCGGAAAGCGTTAGCAACATCAATTTGGTTACAAAACTAAACGGATGGGTTTCACTATCGAATAAGGAAACGATGGTCTGCCAAGGCAGGTGCAATTTAGGGATATAAATTTGAAGTTCTCAAAGAGTTCAACAGCCTTTAATAGGATGAATAGCATACTTTCCCGACGATGCAACATACAAACGTATCCGTTCACAAAATGTTGGAGTTACTTAAACAAAGGTCTTCAAGCTTAAAGGATTGTGTATGTTAAATCTGATGGTCATTACAATCCATACACACACGTTTGACTCTCTAGTCTTGACCACATTTTCTTCTTCCTGGTATACTGCTGCCTTGCAGTAACTCTTATAGGAAGGCACCAGCTCTTCGAAAATGAGTACCGTTTTGGGCGAGATGTTCAGTGGTAGCAGATGCAAACCCTCAAACATCCATCAAATGGCGAACTACTACTGTCCAATTCATCATACCCCTCGATTCAGAGAATTGTGGTGAGATCCTTGCCAAATGAAGCGACCATGCCCATTTCTTTATCCTTGGTTCGACCGGTACTGAGCGTGCACCAAAAGTGCCGTGAATCGCAGCATCTCATTGACGTGCGGTCCAGTGGTGAGTTGAGGGACTAGCTTATGCCTATACCATTGCTCTTTCTCCGAGTAATACAGAAGCTTAACTTCAGTACAACAGTGAACATTACACACAGAATTGTTTTGTGATCAATTTACTTTGACTGTTCTTTCGCCCAATCACCCTGGTTTGAAAGCTTTTCCTTTGCGGGTTATCTATAGATCAGTTGTACTGTTTCCGTTCTTCTCAAGCAACCTTTCTGACTCAGTGGATAAAATGCGATGCAAGCGGTGGACACTTAGTTCCGATAAAAGCTGGGCCATTCGCAGCAAATGACCGGATATTTCCTCTACAGCTAGTTGGTAATAGTTGTGTTGATCATACAGAGAGCTTGCGCTTGGCAGGCAACGATACTGACGCCGACATTCAATTGGAATTTGACACTAGCCCGTATTGGCTCACAGCAAAGCATTATCACTGTGTTAGACGTGAGTATTGACCGGCATGAACAGTGATATCACTGTCGTCAGTCATATACATATAACTGTGAGCCAAAATGGTTTATTTCATTTGCTTATAGTCGCACGATGCTATCTACTGTAACGATTTTTTATCTTCTCGTCTAAAATGAACGTATTTCCAACAGCTTTTGATTAATGTCTCCAAATATATTTTTTCATAGGTCTCAATCTGTTAAGCCTTCACTTGTGACCTTGAGCCACAATTTGATAGAGCCTCTACATAGTAGTAGTGTTTTTGCTGATGTGTGAAGGCCCACATTTAGTGTTTTGGATCTAAAGTTGTTCCCAATCCTGTTTAGTCCTATACTTTGTTTACGAATGAATGCGTGTTTCTCGTTTGGTTATATTGCACCCTCGTATTTCCTCTATATATTATGTTATGACCCGGTGATCAATAATAACGAGAAACGGCTAGTGCACAAATATACGAATCACGAACACGTAGCACAGCGCTTCACGATACCCGAAATCCCCAGAAGAACACAGAAGAGCGTGACCTTTAGCTTCCGGGCCGGCATATACTAGTACACAGAATAGGTAAGCGGAGTACATCTGTACAGACTGCAGTATGAGGTGTAAGTCGAACGCCAGTCTGTCGATGCATACTCGTATACAGAACAGGAAGTAGGCACTCAGCCTCCTCCATTCTTTGACTGCAGCTTTCCAAACAAATTTGGTCTCAGTCAACACAGGAGATGTGCGTATCCCCTCAAACCCAACCGCGAGAAACTCAGATGCATGAAAGCCGCCGGATGAAATTGGTCTCAGCAAGAATCGGCTTCAGTTGTCAGAGTTGCCGATGAGCTGGCCCCCGTTGTGTTCTACTAGACGCGAACTTCATCACCGGCTCCTGTCACATTTTCCTGTCCGTACTCTGCAGAGTATCAGGACGCATCTGTATGCTGTGAATTAGCAGATACATACTTTCCCCAGTGCCGATCTCACCTCCGCCTCACAGACAAATATGACGTCAGATAATGAGTCCCAAGCTGCTGAACACTCCGAGTGATTTTCCTGTTTGGCCCAAACAACAATAACCCAACTGGAGTCTAATAAGGAGGCTCTCTTACATAGCGATGAATTGTTAACCATTGTCCGCGGTCTTCACACAGGCACTTTCACAATGGCGCAGGCAAAGTCCCTGCTTAACATGCACACTACACAAGTCTTTCCGTACGTGTGGCGACTGGTCAACCTAAGAAGTGCTGGTATCATTGCGAAAAACCAATTGACGATGAAGCAAATACGGAAAGTCAAATATGTTGCGATCCAAACCCTGTAACACCAGCCAAAGGAAGAGGCTGCCTTTGTAGTCTTCTCTGGCAACTGGAGAACTGCCCACGAGACAAACTGTGACCTTCCAGGTAATTCCAAAGAGTACTGGTTAGAGGCATTCTCGGCTCATCCGCGCCCTGATGAGCAACCATCACGTACGATTCTACCCCTGGACCAGTCCTCGGTCAGCCCAATCAGTGGAGAGGAAATTTCTCGCAAGCCGAAAAGCATGGAGAGTAGTGCCTCAGGTTTGGACAAACTGTTGCCTAAACATTTGAAGCGTATGAAGGCTGACACCTTGGCCGGATATTTCAAATCTTTCCTGCTAACTGAAGGTTGCCCAATCCATCTATGCCTCTCCCGCATCACGCTTGTGCCGAAAGTAAATAACCTTTCCTCTCCCAGAACATTGCGAACTATCACTGTATCTTCAACTCTGGCATATTGCATTCACAAGATACTGGCTAACCGTTGGAATACTCGTTTGCAACTAACCGTTCTTCATTTCGTATTTCTACATCGTGATGGTTGTCTCGAGGCGATCTCATTACTCCATGTGCTGCTCCGGAACTCGCGCACCACGTCTTCCAACTTGTATACGGCCTTTGTTGACGTGTCTAAGGCGTTCGACTCGATATCACAAGATTAGATTATCAGGTAGGCCCAGGTTTTTGGTGCTCCTTCACCTCTAACATACTACACTGTTGATTCTTATCGAAACGCTTCTGCCACGCTCCGTCCTGCCAGTCTCCGTCCTCCGGTCTTTTTATGATTCTCACCAGGGTGACCCGCTTTCACCGCTGCCGCTAATTATGTTAATAGATGAGATGTTGACTCTATTTCGACTGGAGCTTGGCTACCAGTTCCACGACACACTGGTCAGGGGTTTCATGTGTGCCGACGATCTGATCCTCCTGACCGAGAATCCAACGTGCATCTCCGGGAAGCTTACAGCTGCTGTTAGTACATTCGAGGTATCCGGACCGAAGATCAGCACGCGTAAAATTAGAAATGTGGTCATTTGTGGCGATCACAGTAAAACATACCATTTGTCGCTGGTGAATCTATTCATTTCGGCCCGGACATCATCCGCTGAATAAGCGCATCTGACAAGGTGACCTCTCTGAGTATACCATCCACCTGGAAAGGTAAAGTATTCAACGGTAACCGACGGCAATTTCGTACGATGCTGGATGAAACTACCAAAGCGTCTCCGAAGCCACATCAGCACCTACATCTTGTGAGACAGTATCTGATTCCCAAGATGTATCAATCGCTAGTTTTGAGCCGAGTCCACCGAAACACTGCACAATTCGCCAGTTTGTCCGGCAGTGACTCCGCCTTCCTAATGACATGCCAGTCAGTTGCATTCATACCCCAGTTTGGCTGAGCGGCCTGAGTATTCGGAGTCTGACCACCATCATTTCTATCTCGTGTAAATCACGAGTGAAGAGACTACTCTCCAGTCAGCGTCCAGTTTTGAGGAACGTAGTCAAAGGACTTTCGTTTGGCCTTGTCATAAGGGACGTCAGTATCCCGGTACGCGTGTGGCAGTGACAGGTGTGATTGTGATGAACAAGGAGAAAGCCTATACGGTGTGGCGGACAAGCTTTATAATTTGCTAGGTGGCTGTGCTCTTCAGGAGGTTTCTCGCTCTCCACTCTCCAACCGTTGGCTGCTGAATCCAAACCGCATTTCCCCCAGGGTCTTTACTTGTGCCATCCATCCTCGACATGGTCTTTTCCTAACCAAGGTTCGGAGTTCTCGAGGTGCCCGAAGTGACCACTCATTTTCCCGTAGTGGCAATGACGGTCAACCACAAAGCCTCGTTTATATTCTCTAATTGTGCAGGATCACTCATGATTTGCGTTGTGCTCGCCACAACCGCGTGGCCAAGGGCCTGGCGAAAGGACCGCGCAGTATGACCTACACAATCTTCCAGAACCTATGAGTGTCGAAGGCGAGCTCGTTCATTGAACCCGATAGTATCTCGGTCCATGATGGTGCTACTTGCGGCACAGGACGTTAGTATAATGGATAACTGTCGAAGCCAATGTGAATGGACAGACAAGACTGTGATGTACGGAACCGACTCTCGTAGTGCCGCCAGTCAGTCGGCCCTCCACTCCATGGGGTGTGATGTGGACCCTCATTCTCCTATGATCATCTCTTTCCGTGGTGTCGTTTTCCTCTTCCTGCAATGCTATTCCTCAACCGTGACCGCCCTCTATTTAGTCTCTGATCCATGCCTACTGACTGCTCTTTGTTCTGTGAAAAGCTGACACATTTATACAGGGAACCTGGCACTGATTGTTGCCACCCTCTGACGGTTGTCTCACTGTGAAGGACATTCTTCTGTCCCGGTACATGAGCTTTTACTTTGATAGCACTCTTGTGCCCTGAAGAACTTCCGATTTCAAGACTATTTTGTCTATCCTTTCCCTTCTCCCATATATCACATAATTCTTTTACGTTTGCTACTCTCGTGAAAAGACATATCAATTGTTCACTATTAACATCCGGGTAGCTCACTACATTTGACAGACAGCTTGATTTGAAATTCCACTTTTCACATTTTTGTCGCTTATGTTGGTGTCAACGCTTGTTTCTTACTTCGAATTAAGGTGCATGAATTGCCCTCCTAAGTAAACCACAATAGTGTGAGTATCACTCTTTAAAAATAATTTTTCCTGTTTTGGTGATTCTTCTGCAATTGTGCACTCTTTTACTACTGTCGTGCAATCTGCGCTGGGAAACCACATGGGAATTACAACAGAATGCGTGCGTTCTCAGAAATGGTGAAGTAACTGTCGAAGAAATCTAACAGGAATGCTCTCAGATAGTACTTGACCACCAGCGCCATCAGTTCAAAGTGGTTTGTGCCCTTGCTGTCATTGATAATGTGTCTTGGGCTTTCTCAAGCTCCGTCAGGGCGCCACTGTTACTTATGTCAGAGGTGGTCGCGATCACTTTCTGTGGCTCCATGCACTGCACCTGAAAGTTAACCTTGCAAATCTAACACCTCGTATAGGATATTGTTTATATTTTCATACTTCGCCTCATCACTATGTACAGTCTACAGTTATTGTCCTTGTACGAAATGAATACCACTTATTTGAATTGATCCGACTCGACAATACACTTTTTGGTGCATGCCTCTCCTCTTCCTGGTGCTCCTGTTCCGCCTAGATCTGAATTGCCCACAGTGAGCTATTCAACAACTGCATTCTGAATTGACTACTTTTATTCATATCTTCGTATAGAGCTGGTCCCCTACGATCTTATTGTCATCCACTCGTATATATCAATAATGGCCTGGCCAGACGTTTCGCTGGTGAATGTAGTTGAAAAGTCGCCAAATTCCGGGACGAAATCTAAAACAGAACTTGTGGCACAAAGCACATTTCACTTTTGTTCTGTTTCTGTTAGCTATTTTGTAGATAAGGTGCACCAGCACAATTAAGAATTGCGGTTGTTGCAAATGCATCGACTTTCCTGTTGGCTGGCTCAGCTCCGCCTGTAGCTCGTTTATTTTAACGCATGATGCATTTAATCAACTTACTTCACTCCAGTGCTCGCCATAACAGGATGCGATGCTACGCCAGCATGTCGTTAGGATTGGTCATTGTGTTGACATGCCAGTTTGATCTGTTAATTGACAATTGTTGGTCGTAACCTTCTGTGAATCACTGGTTAACTTCCTATGGATGTGTTCCTGCGATCAAATCCCGTTGTTGCGTAAAAACTGTTTCCATTCTATTAGATGGCGTATTTCCAAATGGCCGGGAACTGAGCTTGTGTCATTGTGATTTCGACTGTTATGAAAAGTCTTTCTGCTACGCCTAGTTATTTTGGATATATACACAAACAACGCCCTCCAAATAGCGTATGACTATAACAGTTTATTTCAACACACCAGACAATACAGAATCCGTTCATTAAGCATACTAGAACGGTGGAATAAAGACGGGTGAATCTCAAATGTGATTCGATGTCATAGACCGCGTTCGAAGAGGTCGGAATCAATAAAAAATCAACAAATCAAAATATGCTGCAGAACTGAAAAGAAATAGCATCTTACGGACCAAACGAACGTTGTAACACGTCTCATTCAGTCCGCAATTTGCGTGTCATCATCCTCGACGGGCTGCACTAACTTCTGGGCGGCTCGGTCCTGTCGTCGACGCACCCGAGCAAACGGACCAATATCAGGCCGCATCACAAAGTCGTACAGTACTTTGACCCAGGAGTCATGATGTGGAATGGTATCGTAGTACTCCGGAGCGATCTTTCGCAGCTGCAAAAGAACATTTTATGAATGAAATTGCCTGTGAAACGTAACGCATGCGTCAAGAACTCTGTACTAATTAGACAACACAACACAAATTAGGTATCACGAGCACAAGAAACAGAATTAAATGACACGTCCCCCCTCCCCGATACGGTACCGATATGGTGACAAAGCGTATATATATATACATGTATATAAGAATATCTGGTAATCTTATACCCCTACTGAAAAGAAGTGTTTGTCCTGTCAACGGAGTGCTCGCAAGCTCAGGCAGTTTATTTGCCTTACTTGCGCTAATTCGACCATCCCTACAGCTGGGGATTAAACAACTTTGTAGGTTCAACGAATATAAAGCGAAAGGCGATTAAGCAGATTAGCGATTAAGTAATCATTGGTCAGAACCAGGGAGTGGAAATTTTTAAAACGATGAGTATTTGGCTATGCATGCGGAAAGTTACCAACGCTGGTGATAAATGGTTAACAGTTCGACGCAGGATTGTGCCGCAAAGTTGATTTTTAGTGTGAAGGAAGCATGCTGACGTGAGCCCTGGTCACAACAACTGGAAGGCTTATAGCAGTTTCCTTTGCGAAAAACTCGAATTACGTAAACGGATAGTAATGGGTTCAGCGGTGGTCAACATCATTCTTATAACAAACTTGTGGTGGCTGGTCGGAATACTGTATACCACATGTGGAACAGCTTAGGTGAGGTTAACTAGGCGGTCAGTGTTGAAAAGTCGCTGACTTCCACAACGAAGTCGAAGAACTTGTGGTACAAAGCAAATATCAGTTTATTGTGTTTCTGTTGATTATTTTATAGACAACGTGCACCAGTAAAATGAAGAATTACAATTGATTTCGACGCCTTGACCTTCCTGTCGGTCAACTCGGCTGCACTTGTAATTAGTTTGCCCTAATTCATGACGCATTTAAACAAATTGTTTCACTCCGATTCTACGCCAGCACGCCATCCAGATCGGTCATTGGAGTGACATGTCATTTTGCTCGCGTCCTCGACACTCCGATTCATCACCGTCAGTTTTCCGGAACGCACAGTACCCATACCTTCTCGCCCATCTGCACAGCCGGTAGGTCATGGACTCCTCTGTCGCTGTCTCGCTTTTGATTAGCATTCTTCGTCTTAAACCGTCGTGCACTTTGGTCTCCTTCAAGGATTAGAGTTTTGGCAGTTTTACTATCGGTAGATGTGTGTGTGTACTTCTCCCCAACTTTCCTTAAGCTGAATTATGGGATAAGGTTCCGTTAGGAGTATTACATTTCTTCAGCAACATTAAATATGGTTCATCTCAAGGCAGTTGCGCTAGTTGCAACGGTCGCTTTATCATTTTGACGGCCGCTTCAGCCTTGCCATTTGTCTGACCCTAGTACAGGCCGCTTTTACGGTACTGAAATCCTTACTTTTCGCCATGCTTTCTAAAATCCGTGGCAATGAACTGTGGTCCATTATCTGAAAAGAAGATCTCAGGTATGCGCAAATTAGGCTCGAAGTTTATCAACTGCTGCAGTGGAATTAGTGAAACTCAGCCATTCTGACCCGTAGAAATCGCTGAAATGGTCTCTTGTCGAACATGGGGATGTCCGCACACATTTGCCAGGGTCTTTGAATGAATTGACACGTCAGCTTCATTTCCTTGTTTTGTTTCGAGTCAATAGTCCGACACGCATTACAGTTCTGTGTGTAGTCCCTTATGGAACTTGATATCTGAGGTGAACAGTAAAGCCTCTTTGCTCTCCGGATACAGCTATTCACGCCCCAGTGTGCCAGGTACACATGCTCCAACAGCTGGATATGCGAAGTCTGCAATGCTGATCTGCCGGATCCGTTTGTATGGGATTCTGGCCGTCCGACATGCATATCCGGTTGTACAGCAGAAGGAGTAAGGGTGCGTGAGGATAGGTAAGCCAAGGTCGTAGAAAGCGTCTTTCAGACTCACTGCCAACAGTGGTGTTGTGGTCAAGCTGCACAACGCTGTCACTCGGAGAATGTGTATGATGGTCTGATAAAACTACAATTTTGTTATCTTCTTCACGGTATTCTTCTTGAATAGTCAGCGAACCAACAACATGTTTGTGTTCTACTATGTTGGCCGGATCTTATGAGTTGATTGCAAGCGTGTTCCAGGCTACAAAGCGCTCAGAACAGCTGTTTTCCTCTCACACATTGCGTCTAACGAGTTTACAGGCCAAGGTGGCTTTGCCCCACAGGTACGGCAATGAACGAGAGTTTACTTGAAAGTTGCATACCACCCGGTTCATGCTGATTACCAGTAAACGGAACGCTGTGAAAGTTCATCCCAGTATTTTTTAAATTTTCACCTAGGAACTGAAGCCAGTCTTCTGAGTCTGCTTCTGGAACACTGGTGATGCGCTTGTGTGAACGACTAACAGCAGGTGAAACGTGGTCAAATTTTTGTATAATAAGAGGCAATCTGCATTGCGTCAACACTCCAGCATTCCCATGAAGATATCAGGTGACAGTTTAAACTATGGTTACCCCATTGAAACTCCATTAGTCTGGCGATATGGTTAGCTGTTAAGTTTGAGTATTACAACGAAGCGTCTGTGTACATAGGTGTTGGAAGGTGTGTTTGATTGGACTGAAATGAATGCCCCTTAGCATTTGTGAACACTGAAGAAGAGTTTCAAGTAAACCACTACAGACTGCTTGTTTTCGCCTGCTTTATACTAAGAACGAAAGTAAAAGCGCCACGTAGACTGTGAGGATTCAAGTTTTAACGAATGGCTTCCAGTTGTTCTCTCGATCAATTGGTGTCGTCTGGACCGGTGAAATGCACATTTTCCGAATAATCATTAGAGACTGGGTTGATTTGTTGACACAGGGTAGACGGTGTTGATGATCGATGATGGGTACAGTTGGCTTTCCGCTTGTAACGTCCATGCGCCGAACCTAACGGTTCAACTTCACTGACTTGCCTACTCCCCTCATCTGGTTAGCAAACCTGCGCCTTTAATATCCTATCCACGCGTCCTACCGTCGTGCCCGCAAAAAGCGTTTGGCTTGCTAAGTTGTTTATTGTATGAAATCCTGTACAGGTTATGTTAAAAAGTAGGACCACGAACGCGTACACTCATTTGCATGACTGACGTGTATTTACACAGTGGATAGCAGTGGACTGTGATTCGCCCTAGAGTCACATCCCCCATAGTGCGTACACACTATTCCAATGGTCGCATCTTGTGTATCATCTTCTTGGAGTTAACACTTGCCCTTTACTTCCCAATTGTACGCACCATACTACTGCCTGTTATACAACACTACTACCAACGCCCAAGTTCACATAGAGCAATAGAGGTGCACGTCACGTGTTAATGCGTGAGTTGATACTCTCGGTCCCACCTACACAATCCATCCCCGCTCAGCGATTCTCACAGTCACCTACCAAAACCACAGCCGTCTCCTGCCAGCACTGTGGTTACCAATACAGGTTGGTGGCACCCGTTTGGGACTAGCCTGTTACAGTGATCAAAGGCAAAAGACTGTACATGACGCTCATTACAAGTGGTCTGCACTGTACTACTTGTAGCTCCATTTACACACCACATGTCCACTTTGAACTCGAAGGAACAAGGTCAGGAGATGTGTGGGTGGAGGCCTTTGTTTGCCATCCGTCCCAGCCTGATAAGGCAGATGATAGGTTGGTATGAAAATGAAACACTTGGGAACAAAAACATTAACTGGAAACATCTGAACTGAGAAGAACCCTGCTGAATATATGAGGCAGATAGTAGTAAGATATGGAAATAGCTATTACTGCACTCCTGATAGGAGGAAGGAATTGAGCAAAAGTGGAGAGGTGGGCAGAAACACAAACAAAACATTCATTATATAATGCACCAGCAAACGACATGGGTTGGTTGATGCGGACAGAAGGAAAGTCTAACTCATATGACTTGCTTGAACTTAATCTACTCTTGGCTAACCACTTAGTCTGAATAAGCTGATGGCCTAACATCCTAAATGGCCAACACATTCATGGTCACGTTCAGCACAAAGCCATATTGTCATGTCACCGCGACCTACGGCACTTGTATTTTCTTTGTGTAAAGCGCATTCACTGAACTCTGGAACACTCAGTCGGGGCTTCTCATACATGGCTACTTCCTCTCAAAATCTAAAATCGATATCGTAACGTGAAAGACCGGCTTGGATAGCGTCTTGATATCACAACCTCTGGCTTCCAGTTGCTAGTACAACAACTGCCTAACGAAAGTTTCTTAACCAACAAGGCTGACTGAGTATCGGCGTGGCTACAAACATGTGCGAGTCAGCACTACGAACTACCGCAATGTTCGGAGCTGCGCCCGACTGCCTGATACCTAAGACGCGTCGTTGACATTGCAGATGAGTGCGGTTCAGATGCTTCACATTTCGTTGATACAATGTCAAAGTTTCACGGCGTACTCCAGCGTAGACAGCACCATTGAGCGGAATACAGTCAACCTTATTTTCATCTTCAGATTGCAGTTCTTCCAGGAGGTCAAAAGTGGCGCTGGCCGTCGCCATATGAACTCGCAACACGCTGTCCACAGACAGACTTGTTAGCGGATCGCTACCCAAGTTCCACCATTCTATGAGGCTAACCCTAATGTCCCCACTGATTCGGATTCTAGGCACAGTATCTCCACCGGAAAAAGCTAAAAGAATGATAGTCTAATTTGTGTTAGGTTCCAAGCTAAATCGTGATGCTGCGCTCGGGAAACCCGTGGCCAGTCACTGAATTTCCCATTCGTCGTGTACGGAGATCGCAGTTATCTGCGAAAATCAGCATGAGCATTGTTGAATAACTTATCCAAGGTCCGTTATCCAGTAGACGGCCATCCGTGTTGAATTCAACTTCAGCACCGTTTTCAGAGTTCTGCAGAGTAACTGTTAATATTGTGGTCCCATATAAACCAAACAGGGCCTGGGCTAGGAAACGACGCAGTTCCATACCACTGGCAATATCGAAATCTCTAGAGGTCGGTACACACAATTCCACTTTCGCCTTCATACCCGCATGGAACATAAAATTGACTAATTTGCTTGAACATCCAAATTTCACAAACATTGTTCACCATGCCTCACTGTCTGCGGAATCAAAAGTCATGATGAATTCCAGAAGGAGTGCATACAGTGGCTAGTTGCGCTCGTGGTACTTCGCCCGGATCTGTCAGGTAAGAAACTCCAAGTCGATTACACATCGACTTGCCCGAAATCCACTGTCATCCTCTGAATCTTTAAATTTCAATATATTCTCAAAGTTCGTTTTAACAGGACTGTTGACGGTACCCTTCCGTAGAAGCCTGACAAACTGATGCCCCGATAATTGTCGATGCTTTAAACAAAGTTACAATCAGGACATCGTTGAGCTCTTAAAGGATTACGTCTCGTCGCCAGATGAGCAAACTATGTTTCAGAACTCGGTCATCACGCTCCATATATCCCAAGAGAAACCCGCCTATGCATGTTGCCTTTCCGTTTTGCATTTGCATGACAGCACTTTGCACCCTTGCTAAATCTGAAGCCAAGGCAATTGACCGTTTGAGATCTTGCTTCTGCAGAATACTCACAGTCGCCCGTTTAATAACAGAGTGCCCAATTTCAGATAAATGTGTTGTTATCGTCGAACCAGTCCGGAAACCACTGGAGCTAAAAGGCCGACTGATGTTGCGATTTGTTTCTTGATGCGTAGTCAAGATGTACAAGAATGTTTCTCAGACACACGGCAACAGTGCGCTGAAATATCATCCTCGTCTATTAGTTCCCTTGTCGTTTAGCATGCAGTTTTAGCCGGGTGATCAAAAATAAATCGACTGGCAAACATGATTAAGAAATTCAGTTCTGGCCAGCCTGTGATTTGGGCTATTCTCGGTCTCCGAGTGTCACTGACGTGAAAAGCACTTCGCGACTTTCATGTTGTCACACGACCTGTAGCTATGCATGTGGTGATGACCGCTTCGTGGATGAGTCTACTTCGTGACATCACTCATATTCAATTAGAATCAAAGGTTTGTGACAGTCAAATCGTAAGCAGCACACGGGCAAACAGGTCGTCTACCGTTCCGATTAGTTGTGCCAATCTCGCGTGGTCCGAGGACTCTCGATCAGGTTACTGAATCGCGTCAAACTCGGGAGTTAGAGTCACATGGAACCAACAGTCGATCACTCACCTATTTCGAACGGTCTGTGGTGGACAGCTGATCATATAAGTGGCCCTTTGTATGATCAATGTGACATTTAGTTGGACGATAAACATTGAGGAATACAACAGATTTACTTCGACGGAGTCCTTGGCGTATGGACATAGCTCGATGCCGTACGCTGTCTCTATCATCACAAAACTGATGTGGTCAGCTACCGCGGAGTAGGCACTATATTCCCTGACATATCCTCCGGCGCAGCATATTAAGCACTAGGTGTATCTAGCATCTGCTAAAAATAAATCGACTGGCAAACATGATTAAGAAATTCAGTTCTGGCCAGCCTGTGATTCGGGCTATCCTCGGTCTCCGAGTGTCACTGACGTGAAAAGCACTTCGCGACTTTCATGTTGTCACACGACCTGTAGCTATGCATGTGGTGATGACCGCTTGTGGATGAGTCTACTTCGTGACATCACTAATATTCAATTAGAATCAAAGGTTTGTGATAGTCAAATCGTAAGCAGCACACGGATAAACAGGTCGTCTACCGTTCCGATTAGTTGTGCCAATCTCGCGTGGTCCGAGGACTCTCGATAAGGTTACTGAGTCGCGTCAAACTCGGGAGTTAGAGTCACATGGAACCAACAGTCGATCACTCACCTATTTCGAACAGTCTGTGGTGAACAGCTGATCATATAAGTGGCCCTTTGTATGATCAATGTGACATTTAGTTGGACGATAAACATTGAGGAATACAACAGATTTACTTCGACGGAGTCCTTGGCGTATGGACATAGCTCGATGCCGTACGCTGTCTATCATCACAAAACTGATGTGGTCAGCGACCGCGGAGTAGGCACTATATTCCCTGACTTATTCTCCGGCGCAGCATATTAAGCACTAGGTGTATCTAGCATCTGCTACGAGGTACTTGGCCTGGTCTAAAAGCCTTCCTTCACTTAAGACTGTAATGTGGATCAGTTCCATCGCGATCAATGCAGTAACGCGTTAAGTCGGTCATATGCTCCATCGACCGAAGGGCTTACATACATCTTATGTCCCGAAAGACAGAACCTTGCCTCCCCTGGCATTCCTTGGGTTGTACTTCCTGTTACTGTGATGTGTCTGCTCTAACGGTGGTTTTGGAGGAGTTGAATTCAGCGCTAGCTCATTTTTTCTCATTCACCCTACTGGAATGAGCCGACAAAATAACCCAGGTAATTCTGCAGGATGGCCGATGCAACATCGTTTGCATTATTTTGTATCCTCATTGTTTATGTGGGCTTGAGATACTGTCAGGACGTCCAGACCTAGATAGAAGAACGACCTGATCTCATGAAAAAACTTTTAGCCAAGGAGCCTGAACAGCAAGGCGGCTGGAAGGTGGGATTTGACTCGAACGAGTGTCGTTTATCTGGGATACGGGCCAACCTCATCCAAGCCTCCAACCTGGAAGACCGAGGATTGTAGTTTGTTCATCATCTATCGTTGATGCGATCATTGCACCGTTCAGCTCGGTCCAGTAAGTTGTCGAGAAAACATACCCACAACAGATATAGGTGTACACAAGAGACCACCAATGCAACAAAACCACGATAAACTTGGTCAAATGAAACGATATCGTAAAATCTGAAAAACGCGAGCTGCAAAAACACCAGTAACACAGCAATCCGGCAGGCACAACACACTGACATAACGGACTAAACCACGATTTACGTGAATACTCCTTTCGGCTTATTTGACATGACTGAACTTGGAAATACCTGAGTCCTAGTCAGCATAACCCTCCAGGTCAAGACAGCACACAAGGTTGACCACCTCACCAAGATAGTAGAAAAGGTCAGCTTATCATTGCGCACATTCCCCCATTGATCCTCATGTCAGTTAAGCGACAAACATGTCACGCACACAGGCAACTGATTAATTACGCAGACACGTAAGATATCGCTTCGGAAGATGAACACTTCAGCAACATGTCAAAAGCAACGGATAAGTGGACGTGGGCTACAACACAGTTCCACACAGTACCAACAGGATCCTACCCCTTCCGCAGTTCCGACTTACTCCCCCACTTACATCCGGGTATTGTTGTTAGTACCATTATCGACCCGGATTTTTTGTCCCACATGTTTGTCTGTTTCCTACTGTTTCTACATCAGTGGTTAGTCCGGTGATTTGCGTCAGTCTTCAGCCATGTGAGGTTCTTTTTGATAAGTAATACTTTGTGGACCATAGCTATTTATATACGGCTTCACAGTATGTAACTAAAGTCTGTTTAGCCCCTACGTGAACGGTTCATTATTATTTTGACATAGTTCACTGTTGATTCTTACGCTATTGAATACGCGTTCCCTACATTAAGTTTATCTGTCTCCCATTAATTCAGTTAAATTTTGAACATTGCCATTCATATAGACATCTCAAATTTTTGTTCATCGTTTCACTTACCATATTTCTTATTGTAAATGTCCAGTGACAGTCAGCTGGACAAAAGTTCCGTTAGTCTTATTGGCGTGCACTTCCCCGCCTTTTCGAACAATGATCATGCTTTTTGGTCTGGACTTGTTTAAGTACGATTTGACACTAGACGTGTAACATACTCTCACACTATGTCTTC
Source organism: Paragonimus westermani (assembly GCA_008508345.1). Taxonomy (NCBI): domain Eukaryota; kingdom Metazoa; phylum Platyhelminthes; class Trematoda; order Plagiorchiida; family Troglotrematidae; genus Paragonimus; species Paragonimus westermani. Next base: position 66,698 of record QNGE01001648.1, read on the forward strand.
TCATATCGTCTCGGCGGTGTCCATCGATAGTGTACAAAAGTCTACACATGCCATCGTGAATTCACATGCGACACAGCCTTATGAATATCTGAAAACAACTTCACTGAAGTGCAGTAGGAAGACAGAGCAAGAGCGATTTGAACAGTCCATGGAGAGTGAAGAACTTGGCGGTCAAAAGCCATCCTGGATGCTCGGAGGTATGTTACAAATATTAGACGGACGATCCACAGAAGAATCACCTTCCGTCCACTGTATTTACGCCGTCTCCCATCCTTCGTTCACAACATCCCTGTACTACGTGAGGAGATATTTCTACAAAACTTAGCTGACCTTGTTGATGAAGTCATCACTATTTTCAACACTCCTCAAGTCAGCCCAACAGTTCCAACTGTACAAGATGTCTCAACGTCTGTCTTCTGCCGTCAAATCGAGCTTCCAAATAACAACCAGGAAAAGCTGTATTTAATTCAAGGATCCTGAAGGCGTATACACAGTCGCTGTCGATATATATATATATATATATATATATATATATATATATGCACTCCAGTACTCTCGTAACATCAGTCTGACAGTCATCACCACAATCTTTGTTGTAACCACAAAAATTTTGAAACCACAGCTCGTAAGTGTACTCCACCGTTTCAGTCTATATAAACAAATTCACCATTGGAAGATTGCCATGCCAGTCAGTAATAGCAACGACCGTGCCTGACATTGTCATCTTATCGCCGTCTACTCATCAGAGACCGTACCGCCAATCGGACATTTCTGGCAGACTCAGAAGCTGATATCTTTGTCATACTACCTACAACACGGGGAAAGATGTAAATCAATGGGATTTTTGTTCCGTCCGCTACCACAATTACGGTAATCAATGCAAATGAACAAAATCTTTGGCACTGAACATTGTTCTTCGAAGTCCATTTTCGTGGGTTATTGAGGTCATTTCCGGGAACCTGAGACGACTTATTCACCTCCAGACGTTCATCGGGAGGTACTTCTAAATCACGGTTACGTGAGTTTGCAGTGATTCAGTAGTGTTGGAGGAAACGGGATTTGTGAAAAGCGGAAGTGACAAAGAACCTGTAATCCGAGGCATCAGTACTATTGACATAGCGCAGTACAATGAAGTAACTCTAGTTTCGTATAGGATAAATAGGTTTTCTATAACGAGCTAAACAGCTGCCTTTTGGTTGTTGCATTCATTAGAAACGAAATAGTTCATTGTATATCACAGTCTTAAATAGGTCATCAGCATCCATTGTTTTGAAGCTAATGACCATCTTGTCGCAATCATCTAATTATTACTTACTAAATACAGCCGTGATCCAGGAATGTAGGGAAAATCGTGGTGTTCCACATGGTACCCAACGTTAAAGGTGACCATATTCAGAATGCCATAGTACGAATAAGTTTCGAACTGCTTATCGAATACAAAATGTTCCGAAATAAAGTGACCAGCAACTGGATGGACACCCATAGCCAATAAGGTGCCCGACAACAGATATATCAACGGCTTCCAGCCCCAGACGGAAACCACGAAATAGTTGAAAGCAAGTTGAACAAACAAGTTGACCATCTGAAAACAAATGAGAATAACAGGTTCGGCTTAGTCAACATGTGACAAAACAAAGGGTCGTCAACGTGACATGAAATGCACATCCATATACAGATATGTGTATACACATTTCTAATTCGTTGGTCATCCGGTTATTACATTGTTTCCTTATGGTCAGGAAAAATAATATGACAGACTGCTGTATACTTGGACTTTAAAGCTGGCACCTTGTCTACCTCGTAATTTGCCAATTTTTGGAGTATGTAGAAACACTGACCCATGCAAATTTTATCTGTTAATTCGCCACGGGACCTGATAGCTGACGGGTACTAGAGGGTGGATTCTTCCCAGTCACTGGACTTATTTTAACCAATGTGGTATGCACAATAAACCAGGATTTGGATGCGCCTTCATAGTATATAGTGCAGTTGGGTATTGAAGCCCACTTGACAGAATTGTTAACCATCACCTGCAAAAACGGACAATTGTGCCTCATCTTACACAACGTCTTAAAGTGATAAATACAATTTATATGGGATAACCTGAGTTGAAATTTCACACGAATTGATAAGTTTGGCAATATAAGAGACATGTATTGTAAATTGAATGCCATCACCAAAGAATTAGTTCTACGTTTTGAACGTTATAAGGCGATTCTGATAATATGACCTTCATGAACTCGTACATATAGATAGATGTTAAGGATATTAACAACAAAAGCATGTTCATTGATTAAATCCGAAGCAACCATCTTTCTTAACAACTTGTACTAATAATGGTTTCTCTTCACCATTAGGGCTATATGGTCAATGAATTCCTCTGAGTTTGCTGGAGAGCGATCGAAAATATCCAAATTCAAAGCACTTTGTAAACAATGGACGATTTTGGTTGTTGTTAGTGTTCCAGTATTCATGTCTACTCATAGTTTTCACATTAAATGACAACGTGTGATGAAACAAGCAGATGATTTGTCTAAATGTTTATAGCAGCCCTATCACGTTGTGTATGTTCTGAAGTCTTTTACCAATGACGGCCCAAGAATCTCTTCAGTTTCTGCTGCAGACCAGATTCGCGAAGCGATTTTTCTGGTGTAATATGATACGTGAACACAGAGTCAAAAGTTTAGGATGTGAAAAGTATCCTATTTGTTGAGTGCGAAGGGTAATAAAAAATATTCTGCAGCTCTTGAATGAATAGCCACCTCATATATATTGTTTCCTAGTATTTCAGTCCCCGCCTAGGTTCATTCGGAAAGAAATATATTTCGTGACGAAATATGAATCATACAGTTGGACAGCACTAGTAGCCAGCGAGCTGTCCATTGCCTACAACAATACGTTGAAAAGAATTTGAGTATTTTGGACGTAGCCATTATAATGAATGGCCCAGGTATGCAAACAGTTGCTTAAATTTAAGTTCTCCCGACAGTCTTCAAACACATTTCTCCGTTGAAGTTTGACATGGCAAGAATACTAGTCAACACGGACTCCAGAAATGACATTTTAAGTATACATTCAATATCATGAATGCGTGACATTTCAGATCGTGTGTTCTACCGCAAACTACGTTAGAAACAGGATTTGATTCCGTTCGGTCAAATTTCGAGATAAATGTTGCCAGTGCAATGTATCTATCAACATCAAGAATGTGTAATTTACTGATTAAATCTGAAACCTGTGCCATTCTGTGGGATTATTGTTTTCTGTGTCTGCAATTAGTCATCTTTGTGTTATCTTACTCATTATCACCGTTATGTAGCCGTACGCATTGACGCATAAGAAAAACATCTTTAATAGCGTATCACGCGATCAACTCCTCTTTTTCCTGTCATTTTTTTCGTTCACAGATTTTACGGTGAGTTGGAATTAGGGGTGTGTTGGTCTGTCTCAGCCAGCTTTGACTCAACCATAAGGAATCTATCTGTAATTTTAGACATGTTACTAACTGTTCAATCGTGGAAGATTCTATTTCGCATGACATTCAACCGGAAGTTGAGTTTATCGTGAAGTTTCGTAAGAAGTGCACAAATATGAATAGTATTGAACTCAATCAAAAACTTCAACGGCGGTCAAGATTGACTCGAACATATCACACGGAAACAGAGAAACACAAGTTCGCAAAACGTAAATCTGGTGAACGCAATTAGGGTTTAAGAGCTCGTATGGATCTCACTCAAAATGTTTAACCTCTCCAAAGTAGTCTGCCCAGTTTTTGAAATCTGTGTTCACTTTTATCCACATTTGGTTCACTTCCATTGGTATTGGCATAAAATTAACTCTTCATCACATTAGTCTTGACGTTTTTAGGTCAAGACCTTCTTGCCGATAAAGTAGTCCACACTGCACTCCACTTGCTCTCTCGCTTACCACGCACATTCAAAAAAGCTGCGTCTGACCTCACCCATTCGCTGCATGTTGGCCTCTAGAAACAGTCACATCGACCTGCAGTACGTGAGAGATCGATTTCCGTAGAAAACTTTCTACATCACGTTACACTATTGACTTCATACATGAAAGCGAGTTCAATCTCAGGTAATGTCTGAGTGTAGCAGAACACGCTATGCAAGTGGTGTACAAGCGATCGTGGAGTTCACGACTGTTTGTCGGATTATGTTCTTTTACAATCATATTGTTTGCTGATTCGTGACTGCTGTTACTGACAGAGTTCAGTCATTTCGCACAATACCCTCAGTCTTTAACTTGTGTTTCACGTGTCATCTGACGTCAGGGCATTAGAGGACCATGCAGTTTATTTTCTAAGGAAATTCAAGCTGGAAACCGCTGGCTACTGTTTTAAATTTCTGAATATTTGAGTAGACGTACTCCTGCATTTAGCCATACTGCGCACATTCTAAATTAACCATAAAGGCAACGTTTTTAAGTTGAATTTTTTTAACAATCAAGGTCACAAACTGAATGGCATAGCTCCTCTATTGTTTTCGTCACTTCGCATGCAATCTTACGAGTCTAACTGATCAGTCGTACCATTTTTTCAGCCGTTGTTCCTCCTTAACTTTATACACCGCATATACGACTACTCTTGGATTAATCACTGTGTATAGTTCCCTCCATTTCAATAGCACCTCCATTGTCCTTGCCCTCGTGTCTTTTGTGCTCCCACATTCACTTCGTATGAACTTGAAACCACGCTGTTTGTTTTCTGTCAAACTGACTGTCCTTTCTTTGATACGGTCCTGAACAGCCTCGATTTGCCAGCTAATTGCCCTTTGCGAGTTCCCTAGAAGTGACCTGCAAAATTAACTAAAATTCGATGTCTTGATTCGTTAGCAGTCACAGGATTCCGTCGTACATCACTAGAATCAGTGAATCACCTGTACTCATCTGAACAACTCCACGATGAGCTGGTGTCACCAGAGGATGACCCAATTACCACTCACTTCCTTTGACAACTAACCATTCGCTACTCGTCTATTTCTTTTGTTCGGTCGGTCTGTTCGTTGTATGGATTCGCTTTCAAGGTAGGTTCACAATTTCTCAGCTTCGGACCATAAAAATTGATCCATGAGAATGGCCTATAACAAGCCATGATTTGTCACGGTGTGTCACCTCATCGCTTCTTCCACTGTGATAGCCTGGTGGTCCGTGACACTTCTTGCCTCATTCCAACTTCTCGTAGTCGACCCTGACCCTTTCTACTTTGATTACGCCCTGGGACTTCAACAGGAAAGCTAAACCTTGCCTACCGTTGAGCAGCCACGCACAAAGGATCACGTTATTGGGCTGGTCACTGCATCAACCGCAGTGTACGAAAACCTGCCAGCAGCAAGAACTGGCTTATAGCGGAAATTCTCATGCACTATACTCTGATACACACACCGGAAAAAGCGCACGTATTTGCTTGCAAGGGTTTTCTTGGTTATTATCCCGTCGTTTAATATTTGACAATACTGTTAGTCTGATACCAGGCAACCGTCAATGAGCTTCAGCGTCTCCCAATCTCTCGAAATTGGGGCCAAGGGGATATTTAACACTGTGCGTATAAAGATTATATACGACTTCTCGAAGTTTTAAATTCAGCATATCTACTACTTATTCGATCCAGCTCAAGTCTGTTGTTCTGGTCAAATCTCTGATCATCCAGTCTAGCTTGGTGCTTTGTTGTTGTCAACGATCATGTTCTCGCTATCCCACCAGAAAACTGTGTTAATGAGTGGAAATTCTTTATGGTCTCCGATCCGTTGCAGTTCCAAAATTACCTCGCTTCTAGTATCCGTTGTAGCCAATGATATTGACAATCCCGAATTTTTAGGCTTACAGCAGTCAAAGCACTTACCAACTGTGAGTTATTTATTTGGTATCTATCAACACTGACATCTTGTGGTGTCAGTAGAATGGTGACTCTGATAGGGCCGAAATTAAGCGACTTAACAGTCAAATTCACCGAATTCAATTCAAGTTATATTCGCTTTTTCTCTTTAAATGTCTTTCTCAACAGCAACCGGTGGCACAATCATCTCTCCGAATTAACACAATACAAACGATTAATCGTTAGATAGGTGTATATTTTATCCAGAAATAACACTTCTAAAACAATCCAGCTCAAAGATGTATTCCAAATTCGAGTGGATACGACACTTCACGTATGCTTTTCGCACCGAAAGTTATGCATCAAGTGCATGAACTTAATTCGCTTAAATATTTTTTTATTTTCATCACTGTTATGTGTTAGCAACTGACGAGAACATACGAAATGGTATTACCATCTTGCAAAACCGGTCTTCTGATTTCACTGTTCAAATTCGTAACTGGGGAAGGATGTTTTATAAGTTGGATATGCAAAAACGGAAGAGTATATGAAAGACGAATCTCAGTTGCTAAAGCATAGATGCTTTATCAGATTTCAAACGTGAAATTTATATGGCTTCGTATTTTCAGAACAATACACAGTTATCCCTCATTAGTATGTGATAAACAGCCGATAACGAGGCATCACAAAGTTTACGACAAACAACCGTTAATACTAAACTGTTTTGTCCCTAAGGGTCCACTTTCAACATGCATCGTGCAACATTGAGCTACAACTGCTTGCTCTCAATATGAAATTTCCATGTGATATTAATAGACATACCTAGTAATTAATGCCATTCACGTGCTGCTAAGAATACGATCGACTGAATGGGTCATAGGGATCGGTCACAGATGATGAATATGTTAACTTCACCTTGACAGGGTAAACTAAGGCAGTTGCTTGCTGAAACATTCAGGATATTGTGCTCTCCGTTAATGTGATGAATACCTTACTTTATTGATAGGCAAGCTTAAAAGATAAAGAAAAAAGGTGCGATAAGCAGAGTCTTCATTAACAGCTACTGACTGGATCAAATGTCTCATTGAAAGAGACATTAAACTATTCATGTGATTATACTATGGCTAATAACCTGATGTGTGTATATCCTTAGCAGAACTGAAACAGCTATTGGATTTAAATCCAACGGGGTACTATAACAACAAGTAGATGGTGTGGCAATAGGATCCCCATTGGGGTCGTTGGTTGCAGACATCTTCATGGCAAAGCTTGAAAACGATCAGCTGGAAGAAGTTGTTCATGTAAGCGATATTTGGATGTCATCCCATGTGTGATTAGTAAAAGTTTCAATCCAACGGAGGTCCTAGCGATTTTCAACCAGACCAACAGAAATGTAACATTTACACTAGAACTTGAATATTGCGACGTACTAGCCTCCCTGCGCCCAGTATTTTGCGAAATGGCTACGCGGGACAATTCGTAGACGGGACCATACAACGCCGCCAGAAAATGGACAAGGTGCACAAGACAAGAAACAAAGCAGCGTATATTTCGTTGCCACGTTTCCTGAAACAATAACTAGGAAATTTAACATTGTCTTCAACAAAACATTCTAAGCTGCTGTATTGCGCGTCTATTTCAACTCTATTCTAGCCTTGTGCCTACGCCCAGTGCATAAAATGCACGTTTCTGCGACCTTTTTGTGTATACTCATTCACTTGTTCCTATGGTACTAGTTACGTGGGTCGCACGCCCAGGCGCTTAGTTGAACGTATCCGTGACCATCATCCAGCCTGGATCAATAACGGAATCACCATGACAATTGTCAGCGCAAATGTAGCACATCTTGTCGATTCCCCCCGTACCATCAACCCGGTTTATTCTTTCTGTCCGAATCATCGAGACAAGGGCGGTCAGTGAAAAACCGTGAGATGCCGGATTTTGGACACAGCTGAGGCGATCGGAACCCGATTGAATCACCCACCATTGTGGGCACAGAAGCGTTTTGTCCAAGTTCTGCGGTTGCCATGATCTACCATACACACCATGACCAATCAAACCGCTACGGTTCTAGTGGCATCATAATTGTGACTGTATCAAAACGTTGTCTCTATATCTACCGATGACTTGTTTTAACTCAGTTTAACTTGTTGTTTTTTTCGTTTTGTCCTGACAACATTGTTTCATATGAATGTTTTGTATTTAGCCTGATGATGAATAACCCAAGACGACCTGGGTCGCTTCATCGTTTTTTCCGATGTACTGAATTTGTGAGTCATTCATCATCATCATCACCATAGACAGCAACACATCAGTGGTTCACACCAATGCTTAACTGCCACAAAACCATGACGAGAAAGCAAACCCTATATAGAAAGAGAGAAGG
>QNGE01001648.1:83045-117330 GCA_008508345.1 Paragonimus westermani
ACAGTGTTGTTGAAACACGCAAGCAACCGGCGTCCGCAGTCGCAAGACACGTCCTGACCACTGGTCACGTTATCGACCCAATGTGTGCATTCAGAATCCTATTACGTCACTCCAATCCAAGATTCTTGCGGTTTGCTGAGGCGGTCGCAATCAATCGACTGAAGCCGACCTTGTGTGTTCAGAAACAATTGCTCGTAAACTTGACCCTTCCCTGGACGTAGTGACCTTTCCTAAACCACCAATTGACTATCAACCCTTCTCCCTAACTGCTCGATATAAAAAAACCGTTTCATGTTATTGCAAATTTGGTACTGACGAGTCAATACATCTACCGGTTTTCGTGTTCTAACAGTTCTGTTCAAATTTCTGAGATGATCAAATGCAGCCTTCTTTAGTTAGTAGTTTGATTTAGCGTTGAATTATCGACTCTGGTAAACAGTCTGTGAAGGTAACTGTGGGTCCCATAGATAGTTGCAGCATGGCGAGAAATGTAAAATCGTTTTAAGAAAACGTTGCGTAATATTAGTGGATTTCTGGCGACTAATAATATGTTTAGAATATATCACTTGTTCTTACCTCTTCTGCACAACAACTATCTACTTCTAACTCATATCACATGTGGTTTTATTCATAATGTAAAAGTACACGGACGCGGTTACTGCTTTCCATAAGCCCCCTCAAGTCAGTATCTGAATTCCGTCTCTATATATTTACAGAATCACACTGTAACCTTGCACATGTCTCCCAACCTTGGGTAGCAACTGTGTCTATAACACCTGGTGGGTGGGCCCTTGGAATTAAACAGAGCAATAGCTACACTTCTTCGCGAGATCACCAAGTAACCTGAGCACTGTCCAAGACAGAATACTTGTAATCAAGTAAGCAGGATTATTTTATAATGCCTACAGTGAAGTCAACACAGGACGGTGGGCAACAGGCTCATATTATAAGCAGAAGACTCAGGTTCCAGCTGCCCGCCTGATGAAATACCTACATCGTGGATGAGCCCTCGTCAACTAGCAATCTCGAGTCTATGACTGCAAATTGATGTGGACAGATCGAACAAGTCACTTTATCGAGAAAGTTGTGATAAATGCTAATCGGGGATGGCTGAAATTTTACTGACACCAAAGGTGAGGTCCAGTTAACCTTTACTTACCAATTGGTAAGTTGGCAAACATGCCCAGGGCCCGGTTCATCAGTGGGTGTGAATGTCCAAAAGCTAGATTGTGCGAGATCTCATGAATAGCCAGGTTCAGCGCGTGGTTTACAACTCCACCCACGAGGTATGCCAGAAGGAAAATGCTGAACCACCCCAAATGCTGAACGAACGGGAGACTGGCAACTTGAAACAGTACGAGGATGAGGATTTGCCACTTCAGATTCGGATCCGGACCCATTAGCTCTTTGATTTGGGGATATTTTTCTAAAAACCGAGGAGAAGGATAAATGTTCCCGAAATATTTATGGTTTATTCGCCCCACATCATCATAATCACCGTGATGAGACGGACACAACGATTCAATCTACTGCCGACAGGTTATGTGGGCCCCACATCGAAATAATGGTGGCACAACAACCTAATGTCTATTCACAAACCTGCTATGAAATTTCTGCCAGAGAAACCGCCATAAAATACAGTGCTCCGTAAAAATTTGCGGTTATCCCATCTTTACATGCTATATCAGATATGAGCAACCATATTTTGAAACGAACGAATAAATGTTAAAAACCTGTGGGCTGGACTCCGTTTGGATATACTCTACAGAAGATATAACATGCACAAAGGTATGAAAAAATTGCAACAGAGGGAGTATATCACCATCCCAGATTCTTCTGGTGTCTACGGGATGATGGACCGAACCAACCTCAGTTGGCCACATCACTTAGTCCACATTGCAGTTTCTTTGCAGGTGGTTGCGACCTGAATTAATAGTCATGTAACCGATCCGTATGTGACTAGCCCTCCAGTGCACGTCTGCCCTGTCCACGAAACCTGTACTGACAGTTTCTAAGAAGTGGAACAATCAAGCGCCCCCAACAGTTTCAGTTGTTATTATGAAGAATTGCCGGAAGTCCCGGGAGGTCTAGACATACCAGCACGCCCCACTGGTGGACAGACAAAGAACACACTGCGAACAAGGCAAGGAGAACGAAGAACAGTCGTTTCACGACGAGACAAACTGTAACTGTTAAGATTAGTGACCATTTGCAATTTGTCTGTTCAGACGATCGGAAACTAATTAACCTACATATATGGAGATGGTAATAGTATGATACTCAAAAAGAGAACACGTGCTTCATTTGGCTTACTAATGGGCTTTTACTGGTCGTTCGGGAATATTTGAGAGCCTTAGTTTGAGAAAATTGGTCACAGCTGATGGTAGTCAAATTGTGAATATACTTCCAGTCGTCTTTCGTTTCTCTAACTTGACAAGGGACCGTAGCCAGCGGGGCAACGCTTTAATTCAAACATCTTATTTCACGGGGCGCAAACTGCTAAAAAAACTAGCACCATCTCTACTAGTCCATCGTTCTGTAACTTGAGATGGGCACACCAAACGCGAAATAAAAGACTGCTTACAGAAAGATGGGGCTGGTAAAAAGTGGGTCAAGCCTCGGCCACTTGTACCTTGACATAACTATTAGAAATATACCAAACCACATTGTTCGTCTGTTCTGTTGCAGTTCAAGGTCATACGGACGGCGCGATCAATTCTCACGTCCTCAAAAACAGGACACTAATTGAATGGGTCTCCTCATGAATAAATTCACGCTTTTCGTTCATCGAATGTCTAGATCTAGTCTGTAAATTGGAACTAATTAATGCCGCCTCATTACTGATTGTGTTGTTAACATGTGTCAAACTTACAGTTTTCTGCTAAACGACCTGTTAGCTTTGTTGCTGACACCAATTCTAATTAATTTAACCTTTTGCGAAATATTTCACGTACACGAAATGGCCAACATTCTTGCCTGTTGATGGAATCCACTAAGCTATACCATCATCAACAATATGAGGTATACACAAAACAAACGACCAGATTTCCGAAAACATTACTGAAGTTGGTCATTATCGAAGCATAAAAATCAAAGCAGTAAACCAGGTTTCAGGCTTCGTGGATCCCAGTTGTAACGAACTTCGCTCTACGCCCATCCGTAGTTGAGAACAAATTCGGAACTACCGGTGGGTTGGTAATATGGAGATGGTCCAGTTTTAAATGTTGATCTAAATCAAACCGAAATTTTGGTAGATTATGATCCGTTTCCAGCCGAATGATATAAATTAGAGGGGGCATAGAAACAAGAGCATCCAGTTGGTCGCAAAATAAGATTTATAGTATTCAAAGGATTAATACAGATTATGGTTTCGATTAATTCGTCGTTTGAAAACCAAACGAGATCGACTAAGATTTGCAGATGAATGTTTAGGGGCCAAGAACAACTGTGCAAGAATCGAAAGCGGCTAATATATCTTGACCGAAAATCCCATACTGCTTGCCAGAGGTCAGTTTATAATTAGCCGAGCACCAATGACGCCTGGTGACTGAAATGAGGTCTGGAGAGATCATCATCCACCAGAAATGAATGATAAGTGATAGTAACCATTCGCTCTAATCAATTTGCGACCCTACTTGTACTTTCTGATGTGGCCGTACTTCCTGGGTTAGTTCCCTTGAGTCAATCAGACGTTATGTCACATGGATCTCTGTCATGTACCCCAGCCCTATACATCTTCCACACCTCAGCTTAAGTGTTGCCTATTTTCCAAACCATCGATCGAATGTAGCATGTGTGAAGCACTGAAAGACTGTTAGCAGCGTTCCGAGAATTAGGATATTGGTATCCTTTTACATGTCGAAGGTGCTCAATCTGAAATACGTAAACAAAAGGATATTGCGCCTTTATTATTACCAATAGACATACGTGATGTTAAGCAGTATTGTTCGTTCTGACCATTTCTTGAAAACCCAACTTTTCAACTGTGCGCCTTGAAATATAGGATATTCGGATCTACGCAGTTGATTAAAACAAACCTACTGTCAGTAGGGAAACACACACACTACACAAGGAACTGTCATATGACTGTTTGAGAACACGTAACACCATGATCTCAACACCTCTGTTTTATGGGTATGTAAATGATGAATACACAAGGTGCGACTTTATTACACAATCCATAGACTAACTCACTGAGTATTTCCTTCCTTCGAGTAGCGTGCGGTTCATCCGTGTAAGACCATTCAAAACCCGTGCGCGCGCTGACTTGCCCCATCGTGTTCAACCGAATGTCAATAGATGGCACACGATCACCGCAGCCACAATATCCTGTGGATTGGCCCATTGGCGTTGCGACCGTTATCAATTGCTTATCACCCATTGGCCGTCATTACACCCACGCAAAAACAAATCAACCAATGTACATGTGGCAGACTGGCGACTCGTGTGCCGTCAGGACAACAGAGGTAATGGAAACAGGCTCAACACGTCGAGCGGCGGTTGGAACTTTGGTTGACCTAGTAAACAGGATGTTGTAAAGTTGTTGACGTTTACCTGATGTGAGTTAACACACAACTGAAATCATGGTCTAGACCAAAGTTAATTGACGGTAAATGCCCCAATAATCTCAAAAGGTTTGATTCTGCAGTGAAATGCGTACCAGGTAGCAATGGTTTGATTCTTGCCTCCATCATTTCGATACACAACTAATCCCGTGGATTACCATGAAGGATTGTTAGACTGATGAATTTCTGAGGGCCATCAGGAAGAATAACGTGTTTATTCACTAGTTCGGGTTGTACAGAACTCACACTTGTTTGCAGCTGTCGTAATCACGTAGACATTTTTGTCAGCCTGTTTCGGAAGAAGCGCTAGACTCGAGTTTCACTCTTGCTAGAGCTTTTCGGTATTAGTGCGAACCCTTGCTACGGTGATTGTTAGAACTCCGGCCACGCTTTCCAGAGGCCACGAAGTTGACCAATGAGCCCTTCAGCTCACATTAAGTACATGTGAATCACGTGCGCTTACGGTAAGTATATGGAGACCCATCAAAGAATGATTTAAAGAATGAACCAGTTACTAGTCAGCGACTAGTCCCGATGCACCAGTAGTCCCAACTACGTTCAACATTGATTCCTCTTCTTTAACATGCAAAATCACATCGATCGGTGCCGATTCCAATCTTCTCAGTCTCCCACACCTCGTTTCAACCGAAGGTCACTGGCTCTGGATGAATTCATAGCATCCAAGGGTAGCTTGATTTACTGTTGTTTTACGAAGCCGGCATAAAGAAAAATCGACAAATAAATAACAAGGATGTTCTGGTCTGTTTCTTTCCAACCGGAAAAGCGCTAATCACAACACATTAAAACTTGGTTTTTATCGAATGTCATGGACACACAGTAACAGACTTCTAGAACTCCATTTGAAGATGTAAGAAACAGCGAGACAGTTGCTGGTTAGTTTTCTTCTAGCGTGGCGTTATGATCCACAGACTCATCTTATAGGAAGACACCATCAGTGTACCTCGTGATGCAAAAGTGACCGGAACATATCAGAGGACATTTTAGGCTTCTGGGCACGCGATTAATATTCATGTGATCGATCGACCCAAAACGTAGCGAGACGTGTTGCCACATAGATGTTGGTGAGCAACGGCGAAGTCAATACACAATAGCAACGCTGTAAGTTCTTCCGACGAACGTTGAGTGACGCATGTATAACCAACGACGCCAACTATCAGAACCAAATCAAGTTGCTGGAGACGTGGTACTGCTGACATAGATAATATAATCAATTACAAGAAACACACCTCACTTCGTCTGCGTTCGTGGGCTAAGATGCAATGTTTGGCCGCAATAGACCGTCTAAGATCCAAAGTACAGGCACAAGCAACACACAGGCGAAGACCAACCGACCAAATGCGATCAGACCGGTCTGATTTGTGCCTAAATACCCGACTGTCGGGCAGTCCGATTAGCTGGTGATAGTTTCATGGTGGACCGTAAGGAGGCAGTATTCACAAGGGTAGGTAGAGTGAGACTGACAGTTAACAGTGGGTGTGTAGGTAGGTGAATGATATTCAATGACTGAGGGAGGCGGGCTGGAGGAATGAGTACTTTTAGACACGGGTTGTGGGACTAACAATAACAAGCGTGTAGTTAGAAGAGGTCACGAGGGCAATTTGACCACCAAAAATGTCCTACAATACCGTTGGCTAGCATTCACAGTTTAACAAGGGCACGCCTTATTAGACCGGCAGATGGCAAACCTATCCAACAGATTTGTTGCAATACGGTTTTTGGCGAATTTTATACGGACCCATGTTTCGGAACCCAAATCACCCAGGTTCGAATTGTTTGCTATTTTGCTATCCAACAAAAGCTTCTGCCGTTCTGCATGACAGTAGCCGAAGATCGCATGTAGCACTGATACAGCTGATTAAAAGTTTCAAGAATAACGTTCTTAAAAAGGTTTTAGATTAACGGGGGTCTAATAACCCTTTGAAATTAGCTCCAAAAGATCACCTGATACTTCGTACGGAAGGTCCTTCCTGTAGTTGATAACTCTGAGAAAAGAAGTAGTCTGATAGAAGACACAGACAGGAGCTTATGCAGCCTGCTAATAAATCACGTCGTCCATTGTAGGCTACCAAGTTGAAGAACTGTTCCACAGGACCTATGCCGCAGAATCCTCAGAATCTTTATATATATATATAAAGATTAAGACGTCTAGTTCGACACTTATACAAGGAACGTCCTAAGCTTGTGCCAAGGTCGCTTATTCTGCACATCCAGCGGTGACTGTCTTTGTTAATCTATTATACCCAACCACCATCCGCACCGATGAATGGGTTCACGCCATAGCTGTTAGTCGATCAGAACGTTGGCTTGCTTGAAGGCCAAAAAGATGAATGCAGGTGAGTTAACAGAAGCAACCAGGTTGGACAGACAAAATCTTATGAGCACGTAAGAGGTTGTCAAGTAACAAAAACCTGAAACTCATTTGGTCAATGCATTGTGTTCAAAAGTGAAAAAAGATCATGTACACGGACCTTCAGGGCTAGGGTGTAATTAGTCCTGGATCAAGGAGTTTCCTAAAAAAATGGAGGGGAGGCTTTCTGGTGATGAAACATTGTTGCTCAGTGTATCTGATCGGTACCAAAGTGCATGAGCATCAGATTCATTGACAGCAGCTGTGCAAGTTGCATGCTCTTGCAATCAGGAGCGATTTCACGCAAGGTGTGTCAACACCATCATTGCTGATAGGCAAGTTAACAAGAGAACAACGAAAGCATTTTGCTGCAGTTAAGGCAATTATTAGGGAGGAAAGAGTGTGATGAATATGAACGATCGAACCGTACCACTGATGAGTTGTCACATAACTGCACTTACCGAGGCAAATACTGGAGTAAAGAACAGCGATGAATTAAGAAAAGATACTTAGGCGCACGAAGTCCCCGTTGTTACACGTTAAAGTCGAAGTATGTGTACTCCAAATTGCAAACGTGTGTTACTATTTATCGCTCTATAAAGGATATGCCACCTTTTTTGATTCGTCCAAGAAACGGGTATTATACCACCCACATTTTTGGTCCGCAGACTGTGTGTTCGATTTCCGACATGAATGGTGTTGATTTAGCCCGACCATCTGTAGACATCTCTCTAGCTCCTCTGTGGTAATCACCGAGACCAACTACATAAATGAACCTCACTAACTCCATCCCCATACTTTGTTGATTGCTGATTATTTCGCAGGCCAGCTGCACATTGTTGGCGTCTTTGTAGAGTAATGGAGCCTTAAAAACTAGGATGATGTTACAGACTTTTCAAAAGATTTTTTTTCGAATCGGGTTTGGTCTTTCAACCACGAGTCAGTTTGCTGTCCAAAACTTATGACTGATCCCATAAGTTATGTTCCAGCATGACGAAGGTAAGACAAGTAGACAGTTTTAACCCATGTCTGGTATTTTTGCATTAAATTTAACTCGCCGTTCTGATATATCATTCCCGTTCTGGCTACAAATTGATTCCTGTTTAAACGGTTTAGATCAATTTGGTGATAGTGTGGTGAGGATAGACGGTCGCAACATACTACACACACCACTATTCAGTAGCAGTTTGGATCGAAATGATCGCAGGATAATTACGGGAGAGATATGGGAAGGATCATTGGAAGACAGAATGACATAGAATGGCTTTCGCCACATGACGGAACTGAGACATGGTGTCTAAAGCGACTGGACCAACCTCAGACGGGTGTGGCGTGCAAATGAGTGTTTCTGTTCGTAGTCCCGTTGAGACGCTTAAGTCGTGTATTGGTTCCCCAAACAAACAACTTGTGTGCCACCCGCCTTCTCGGTTCACAACAATGGTACCGCGTAAGCTGCACAAAAATTTGTAAATAACATTCAATCCTCAACATTTCCGTTCGCCGACCGATGAGAATAAACGAAATGCTTGTATCTCTCATTGTATGTCTTCTTGCTGTCCTGATGAATTGGATAAAGGGAACTCGATGTTTCAGATCCATAGTTTGTCTAAAAACAAATCGATGGTTGCTTTGGTATGTAATCCAACATGATGACCTCGGTTAAAATGATCATTTCCTTGAAATTGATGCAAGATTGTTGTCAACTCTCAGCGACACACCTCAACAAAGCGTTACACATCACAATGAGTTTCAGCCTAGTGTTTGAGTGCTGTCTGTTAAAATGTCTGCATAAGCTGAATGTTCGGGCTTTTGTAGTTTTGATACGCATGAAACTGACAAATTTATTGGGCTTGCGGCGTAACCAAACCTGTTATCTGGCAGAACAGACATCTGTTTACACTGTGTTGTGCATACTGACTATGCAAACAAACTGAGAGTAGTCGTCAAGCCGCCTGGTGTTTGCAATGCTACAAGCTGATGGGTTACCATCCTAGTATTTTCATAAGGAAAATTTTAAATTTCGGTCAGTTCTCTGATTTGAATGAAACACCCCGGAATTACACATCTTTTGATACACACTTGTTTGGTCTTTCTGTCCAACGTCAATGCTGTTAGAATGCGCTGTAAGAGAAATTCCATATTTTAGCACTGTAATAGGTCAGCATGCTTGGTCGTCACGTCAGGCCGACCGCGACGGCTAGCAACTTGTACCTGAAATGTTCGCTTGGATGAGCAGTGAAGAACTTAATTATTGTCCCAGCTAAACAGTCACTATATCATGCCCGGTAACTCAGTTTCCCAGACACGTGACCAAAAACGTACAAAAGTAACGTCGGCGATGGGAGCGTATAGTTGATTTTCGATGAAACTTCAAGTCAGGAAATCTACTTTGGGTAGACCAATCGTACATCTACCTCGCTGTGGTAAATTCGTGTTCCCAAGCCTATGCTGCATGTCCTGGCCTTAACCAGGATGGAAGTTTTTTCAAGGGAACATGCAAAATTTGTTATGATATTCCATGCCTCAACAAGTGATCATCATCAGTCATAACTAGGTTACATTTATTCTGAGAGATTATTGGAAAGTGAAGAAGGAAAAGATTCAGGCTGTAGCCTCAGCTTTCACAAGTGTGACATCGTAAACAATAAACTGCTGTATGCTTGTGCATAGTTGCGTATATGGTCGATTTCACAGTGCATTATATGCAAATAGAGCGGAAAATAAAACTAATTTTGTCTGCTCGTGTACGGTATTTTTTGTGGTATGCTCATGCATTTCCGTTTTCAAGATTTCAATAAACATTTTTGGGATATCAGTTTGTAAATTCGGTCAGGAAACCTGTTCTGCAAAAATCTACTTGCAGGAAGCTTAGGTGTCTCATCTTGACAGGTCTATGAATATCCAGCTTCCACTTACTCCTTGTCCAATTCATCCAGCTTTACCACAAAACTGACCTTACGAATTACAACAGACCGCTAATTATCTGGTAACATTACATTAACGGACCCATTTTGGTTGATGTGTGGAAATCTTTGGTAACCAGCTGAGTAGACCAGCCGGTGTCATATTCTCACCATCTTCATCAATCATTTCAGATCAAGTGGGAAATCAGTGACTTAATGAGTAGTATACAACTACAACGCGTACACTGCCAGTCTCCCATATCTGAAAGCGCCCCGAACGCCTATTTGGCAATAAATTACTCTCACGCGTTTCTTTCAAATGTCATTTTTAGTCGAAAGTCATGACCACTCACAGAAGCCGAAAGCCAGCCACCAATCATAAACTTTCGTTCTGTTCATTTATCGTTTGTCTCATCTGTCTTTGTGTACTACCGGCTAATTGGTCTATTCAGTTTATGTGTAACACCATCGGGATAGCAAATATTCACTATCACTCATTCGTTGGTGGTTAGTTCCGATGGACTGTCTGGTGCAAAAAACATTCCGGTTAGGCGCTTTCGTTTTTCGCATTAACAATGTGCTTATTAGCATCATTACGAAAGTTAGTTTGTCTACCTCCCACTGATTTGATTGTTTTAATAGTGGGACTTATAACAAGATGATTCTATGACAGATATTTTTTAACTACAGCGTCGCTAGCGCGTAGTGTGATACTAGTCGAACGTACGGGAATTAGACGTCGGTCCTCAACGCCAGGAAGATTAGGAGCTAGGAATGACGAACAGAAATAGAGAAATACATTGTCTAAAATGTCAACTAAAAGATAATAATGCACTACTGCTAACGGTTTTAGAGGCACAACAACTGTGCAAAACAGCGCCTGTGTTCGTGGTTGCGTATGTTCGCACACCTTGTAATGGATAACTAGAAATGAACAGCTTTCCAGGCCAAAAATCTTTTAATGTGCCCCTAACATGTCGGCTAAAACTGTGGCGTTGACAGAGAGTGGTGTTAACAAGCGCATCGGAGGCAGTAAGGAGGCTAACATAATCTAGGCTGTAATCTCAATATACACACTGAACTGTGAGCTACAATGTTTAGGTTATTTGGTCTTACCAAACGTGAATACTAAATAAGATACAAGGTGAGTTCAAGGTTGTCTGCTTGCCTGAACCTTCTTGGTAGAATGCTTCCTCGCCAATGTCCACAAGACCAGTGGTTTCTTGGTAATGCGTTCCACCATGTCTACCTGATATTGCTAATCGAAAACATCTTATGGGTGCGTCTGTATACAGGCAACATCCATTCTACTCCACTTGTGTTGTGAGTTTCAGTACCTTCAGTGATCGGCTTCACCTATGAGCAATGTTTACGTATGAACCGTTGCTGTCAACTGCGTGACACTTAAGTGTGACACTTGAGTGTTTTAGCTGCAGCACCATATGCTACTGCAACGTTTTCTCCTGTTAAACATAAAAGTGCTCACAACTAACACATCCAAACCACAGCCTAACTGCGTTACCACGTTTACGGCAACAATCCACGGTTGCTTTCGAGGAGCACCGTTTTCTCCTTCTTAGGACTTCTTAGAACTGCCGCTGATTCAACCCATCATCATTTGCTCCTTGAAGTCTATTTACCAGACACTATCAAGAACTTGTGATCATTGAAAAGAAACCTCTCGATGAATAACTGAGCAATCGGTGTTGAGCTGTTCCGTTGGTTACCAATCGATTAGGGTTGTCCAAACCTATTCTGTTAACCACACACAGAGAGTGAGTGAGTTGACTAGCCGACCGCACACGCTTCAGCTGTGCGCAGACTAACGCGTAAAACTGACTGTATTTAGTGAGTGTTCATCATGCACTACCGGTTGTCCGCTCGTTTGACACGCCAGAAGTTAATATCACTTGTGCTGACAGTCAGCGCTCAGAGATAAGCATTGATTGGGTTCGCCCTTTGTTCGATGCGTTGGACCGTCTACGTCTGTAATCTATTTGGTTACGCTGGTGTTGTTGACCGTGATCCATAAAGGCTCACTGCAGCAACGACTAATCTTGCAGTGACGCATAAAAAAATAAAGTACACAATTTAACAGTAAGGTATGGGTACACGTGAGCTGCGCAAATGTGCCACTGACGATGACTGCATTCGACTGCATGGTAGGATATCATGCGCTAAAGGCCATCATCCAAATCGACCCCGCTGATGATCCCAACGTAGATGGACTCTGTGAACGACGGCCGTGCTCTGCATTGATCCACGCGAATTCGTGTGTCGGCATGTATCTATGTTGATGCGCACGCAGGTGTACTTACACGTGAACAACTTCTAGGCCCGTCATTGTCAGCTGCCAGCCCAGTCACGCAGCAAGTGACGCTGGTCTATCGAAGAGTATCCATACCAGGTCTCAGACCGCTAGGTTGACAACCCAGTCGATTTGGTGGCGTTATAAGGACGAATCACTTCACATGTTTTACCACTTTGTATATGTTGTGAATATGGCTATTAACTAGGTGACCTTAGTACCGGGATCCGATTGGACGTTAAGAAGACCAAAAAACGAGTAATTTTGAAAATGCAGCCCCGTTGAAATTTAGCGTATTCCAGCACTTCGTCTAGCCTCAGGATATGTCTAAAGCAATTTGTGCGTGTTCGAGTCTGGTCAACATTTTATTCGAGTGAACCAACCACTGCAGTGCATGCACAATATTACGCGTCTCATGCTTGTAATCACTGAAAGCCCTGTGCACCTGTGCGTGAGTCAGTCTTCGGGTCCGCTAAAGTATGGTTTGGGAAGCAACCTATGTTCACATGAAGACAGGTTACCCAAGGTCTGGTCACGGAAAAGCAAAGGGTGCGAAAAAGCTTCATTATATCACCATCTTTCAATAATATTGGTGATACTGACGAGTGGATAACGCCCGATTTTTGCAACAAACAAACAACTGTTACTAAGACGCTGTGGTCTAAACTTCGTAGGAATAGTGTTTGTCAAAAAAAAGTGATGTCTCCACAAGTATGACAAATATCTGCAACGAAATTATGCGACCACTGGAGGTAACTATAGTATCCTCTGACTAGTGCCGTGGCCCAACGTTATCAGGCCAAGCCGATGTCAATTGTTTTGGGGCATGGATATTAGTCATTTTCTAGCCGACGTTGCAGTTTTCATACCATTCACTGTGGTGGAGGCTCTTACTGTTTGCCATGCGGCCAAGCTCCATACGGCCACTCTTCATTTTGTTTCTACTCTGTCCACGTCTGGTTTGTGAACATGTGACCCAACAGCGTTGCAAAAGGGAGGCGTTTACGCCGTCCGGCTAAGCCAATGAGAAATTTTCAAGTTGAACATCATTCACATTTGATCACACCCTTCGCATTCAGAGAGAATTTCCAACCAGCCTCTTTCGAAGAGAAGCACCAGACTCGAGTTTCCCTTTCATTAGAGCTCGTCAGTAGTGCATATCGTTGCCACGGCCGGGCTTTGAACCCCGAACATTCCAATCATGAGGCAACCGTGTTGACCACTGTGCCATTGACCTCACATTAGGCACGACCGAATCATCAGATCTGAACGCTCAACCACCCTCGCTTATGAGCAATGATCAGGTTGCCCGGTCGTCTGCAGAGGAGACACAGTAACTGTTCTGTTAACTCCAATCGACAATCCCGCGATTAGGACTTCCGAGACAGGTGGAAATCACTGATCTCAAAAATATCGCCTTGCCGGTTTATTGTGGTCAGTGATTTCGACCTGTCCTGGAAGTCCTAATCGCGGGATTGTCGATTGGAGTTAACAGAACAGTTACTGTGTCTCCTCTGCAGACGACCGGGCAACCTGATCATTGCTCATAAGCGAGGGTGGTTGAGCGTTCAGATCTGATAATTCGATCGTGCCTAATGTGAGGTCAATGGCACAGTGGTCAACACGGTTGCCTCATGATTGGAATGTCCGGAGTTCAAGTCCCGGCCGTGGCAAGGATATGCACTACTGACGAGCTCTAATGAGAGTGAAACTCGAGTCTGGTGCTTCTCTTCGAAAGAGGCTGGTTGGAAATTCTCTCTGAATGCGAAGGGTGTGATCAAATGTGAGTGGTGTTCAACTTGAAAGTGAACCAAAGTCCCGACTACTCATCAGCAAAATGAGAAATTGTTGAAGGACCTCGGAGGTCTGAAGATGCGCTTATACGCTTTATCAGAAGGTCAGAGACGTAACGCATGCACAGGGGGATGTGCACTTTTAGATAAATAAGCCAAACGATACTGAATCTACACTGGATAGCACGTCCGATGTCATGTTTGGCTCAGTGAGTAGAAAGGGATAAGTTGCGTGGACCTAATACACGGAGGTTGTGTAGTGCGTTATTTGACAGGCTGAATTGTGGTCACGTCGACGCACTACAAGTTTTAGATGTTAATGTTGGGCGCATCTGTAACTCTTGGACAGACTGAGCTGGTATTAGTGGCCGGTAGTTAAGAATCCGACTCTCATACACCCACACTGGGACACTTTCTCTTGAGTTCATTTTTTCAAACTGACAGAGGACTGCAATCTTCCAGCAGTTATTGAGCTATATATCAAGAGGTCATGGCTGCGTCCTTTGGTAGACTGAAATCTCTTCTTTCCAACTCGATTAGTGAATCTTGTTGTGACATGAGATGGACAATGTGCAATGCAAAATGAAGTGTTGGTCGCATGGACGTAATCACCTGGCAATTAGTTCTTGGTCAGATAATCTACAATACGGTCCGTTAACCAGGAATTCAATCAGGTGATTGGCATATCCTGTTCTTATTGCATATGACGTCTATGTGAATTACTGGCATTGGGTCAGAGCACTAGTGTGAGGGCAAAACAGCCTAAGGTGGCTATACAACTCTGTTCCACCTAACTTTCTTGTCTTGCTTCCAGCTGATTCTCCCTAGAACCTTTCTAATTGTTGGGAGTTGTCGAGGAGTTGGTAGTTTGAGCTGATGGTATGAGTATTCGGATATCTATTGGGCTTGACAATTAGGTTGCAAACGTCTCATCATCAAACGGAATGAAATCATGATGCAACTACTGTTCAATTCTACAGCCTATCAAAAACTATCCTAGTTGGGCCAATAGTAAACCCACCAGGAACACCAACACGCAATTTGTCTAAAAGTCTTTTCAATAGACTACGATACCGCACCTACTGGTTAAAACATTCCATTAACAAGCTTCAGTCGTTCCTGAATAAACTGAAAGTCGTCAGAATGGAAGTAATGGCTTTTGTCAGTGATCTTGTGGTCGCTAAAGAACCACTACAAAGTTCTAGCGCAGAAACTGAGACCAAATGAGTCTCCAGACCCGGAAAACACATGCAATCACATGGATCTCTATTTACCCATGCGCCTTCAGTTCAATGCTCAAGTATGTGAACAACTTCAAAGAACTCTACTGGGTCTGCCCATATTGAAATTCGTCAGCGAATCTGTTATGCAGAGACTGGAGAACATCGCGCTGCCCCGGAACACGTTAAAGTTGTGGACTCAATATTTTGAGGATGCACTCACAATCCTGAAACGCTTGATGGCAGAAGACATGTAAGCTACTCAACAATCTCTTCAACAACAACAAATTTGCCATGCTCATCGAAAACGACAACAGCCTGTCTTTCTTGGATGCACTAGTCAACACCAAACCGAGTGGAATACAGGATAATTTTACTTAGAGAAAAACCACTGCTTAGTTTTACAGAAGGTCACCTGAACCGTCACAAAAAGAACTACGTTCAATCTGTGACTAAAGCAGTTATAATGCAATGCTGTATTACATAGGTAGGAGGAAGGGAAGGGAATCACCTACACCGGGTAGGACTCTGCAACGGATATCCATGACATTTCGTCAAACAGAGTCTGTTGCAGAACTATTACCAGAAAGATTTCTTCTGCTGTAAATCAAGCCGTGTCAGGAAACGGCAAAATTAAGAAAACAAGTGTTAGTCCAACAGTCGTCTCAAGTACACCGATAAAACGACCGTTATAAACAGACTTAAAAACAGACTGCGGAAGACTGCGCCGGATAAAGTGACGGGATGTTACCTACCCAAGCAGATGAACGCGAATCGTCTGTCGTGAGACAACCAACTTTCTCTGACCTCTGCCGACCAGAATAAAACTAGGAGGACATTCGATTTGCTTACAGTGTGAAACACTACTCAGGCAATCGTCAAGCACGAAGGACAATTTTTTGAAAACGGGTGTTCGTCTACCGGTTTATTTCACAACCATACTGAAGTGGACAAAGTTTGTGAGTTAGTGATAACCAAAGACTTAAGGCGATGCAGATACAGTCATGACCAAACACCCACCCACTTGAACAGAGCAACCTGATGAACGGAACGGTTTGGTGATGCAAATTGGACGATGTGTAACCATTCAGCTGAAGGCCTGTAGACCACAGAACTTACCGACCTAATCCAGAGAAAAGATCGACCTATCGCAGAAAGTGTCCGGTCAGTCGAAAGTTCAAAAACGACCGGAAACAACCAGGCAGAATTCCGGCCAAAAGTTGAAACGACCGACAGTGACCAGTCCGAGCTTATACTAATATGTCAACTCAATTTCGTGCACAAGAGCACACATTCATTAAACCTCACCGAATTCGAGGCGCATGTCATATGCGTTGTTGGTGTGACCTCATTCGGCAATTGAACGTTTGAACCCAGAATGTCAAATCCGGCAAACAACCGGATAATTAAATCTTTACAGGCGCCCAGAAGAAAATACCGCTTGCATCTTTTTAACAGCACTTGATTACTTGTTGTGAAAAATGAGTTTGATCGACTTGTCCACATAGTGGATATTGTTTTGATATAGGAGTACAGTACAATTATATTATGCGGTTTACTTGTGAGCACTGCTATCGGTTGTTTTATTGACAGAGTGTTTGGTCACTCAACCAAATGAAATGTATATTCGAATAAGAGAAATGTCGGTAATCATTTAAAAAGTATTCAGAGGTCCTTTATAAGAACGTCTTGGAGCAGTAGTTAGAGAACGGAATAGAACAGACTGGTGAAAAGTCCCATAAAGTTATGGGACAGATACAACGACAACTCTTTTTGATCAATCCCATCAGATCACTACCAGTATGCGTCTAGTGACTTCAAAAGAATGTCTGAAGAATGAAATGGAAAGTGAGAAGCAGATAATCAATGTCACGCGTAATCATGTTCTAACGGTGGGTGATCTGATCACATGAGTAACGAGTGACTAATTTTGAGGACTACTGGTTTAGGGAGCCGCATATAAAGTTTGTAATTGATATCATGATTACGAATGTTGTTGCTTATTACGTGTGGGGCTGTCGTATGTGACAGTCTTCGAGGCAGAAACCAGATGCTAGGATAGTCTGCAACGAAAAAGTGTAGGTTGATATTGTCAACAATATGCTGAAAATGTGCTATTGTCTACATTTGCCAGAGTGATGGTTGGTTGTTGTGTAGGAAAATATATTACATACCGTTGCCATAAACGTATACATATATGTGCTATAGAATGACTACTCACCGCCATGTTAGTGGTATGACTTACCTCGCTCCTAGTGTCGCAGCCGTGCAAGCTGTTTGCACTGGTAGGCTGCGAATGAACTATCTACACAAAACGAACAGTCACTCTCAGGTGGCGCACCTGAATGTCGTAACAAATACTAATTCCTTCAGGCTCATCGACACTTCAGGTTGAAGGCTCTTAATACAATCGCGTCGAGTATTGTAGAGTCATTAGAGCGCTTATCTATCAGGCAAAGTGTATATTATCACAGTTTAACAATTGATGTGTGGTTGTTCGCCTTTAATCTTTCTGTGCATTCCCAACAGAAATGAACCAGGAAGCTACGGTTAGTAAAAACAACAAGTCGTATTCTCCAAATTTATTGGAAAACAGAATGGTGTTTGATATTAGCCTACTCTGAGAACAAAGACGATAACAAGTGACTAAACGGAGTTGATAGACAAGAATTTAGAAAAACCTCATCCGAATGCAACTGCTGAAAGATCGTATTGTTCTTCACTATAGCACTATCGCTTGTTTGGAACGAACATTTCTGTTAGCCACCCAAACAACATTCACTGAGCAAACAAATGGATAAGTTGGTGTTCAGAAAATCATAAAACTCAATATGTGCAAAACACTGCACACACCAGTGGAGCAGCGCTCAATTATGATCAAAACCTCCAGTAACAAGCGCCGAGATAAACATGTACGCAGGTAACCACTGAGTGAACCCGTAGTCAGAAAAATGGCATTTTCCAGGTCGCTACAAAATTTCACGGCGAATAGTCCAGTAACTAGCAGGCACCCCAAGGCGTGCCACACTGATCAGTACTAGGCCCTCCACTTTACCTCACTTTCACTATGCATCGTGGTGGTTTGGTATTCGCAGATGAGAGCAGCATCTGGTCTTCTGCACAAGCTTCATCGGGTGAAGGTTTACGTCAGTCCGACCTCAATTGACTCTATGGAAGAGCAATAGAAACTGTCCATCATTAAACCTAATTGAATACGCTGTCTCTCAAATTCGCCAGAATACCATAAGGAAAGATTACGTGGTGAATTACACTCTTCTTTTTACCGCACCTGCAATCCGGACATACAAAAGCTAGTCTAGAGGTTTGTCGTGATACTTCACTGCTAGAGAGTACAACCAGTTTTGTAATGCGCCTAGTCAAACCTAGGCTGCCAGCGATAAACCCATTTTACTAGTCTTTCCTTTGGTCTAACGAGATCCCATATGGAACCGAACTTACGATCCCGTTCAATCTATCTACCTTAGGACATCAATCTCCTCGAACGAGTTTGCAGAGTGAACGTTACGGATAACATGATGACCTTGACTGCCACATCTCATGAGATGTAAGCAACTGAACACAATTAGTCTCAATCGCCGTCATCTTCCGAGTTACATGACGCAGGCCCACAAGGTCCTACTCAACTCGGATAGTCCATTCAGTTGCCTGATGCAACTCTGAGGTGAGACTAGGTTCAGAAAAAACGTATGAAATTTTAGTAAATAACGCTGTGCTCTGTGGTTTTGGAACAATTCGTTTCCGGCAGGAATTTGCCACGGCATGACTATCACACTCATTCAGAAGACTATTCGACGAGCCCCATACTGAGATGCAATTCTCAATCAACACCAGTAGTTCCCACAGCATACAATATCAGGGTTGAATGGAAGAGAGTTAATGAAGCATCATTATGATACCTAACTGTACACACGCAACTTTTTTCGAGCTTTAATTTCACAATTTGTCTTATTTGTTTTGTATGCTTCCTCCTCCTCTTTTTAGCGAACTATTAAATATGTCCTCTGTGTGTTTGTTTGTTCACTGATGTCAGTTTGTTGGAACCACGAATGTTATGAACAACTTAAGTTATTATCTCTTATAAACCAATTTGTTCATGGTTTATCCAACTGCACCAACTCTCCCTACAAACGACACTCTCCTTTCCAGACACTCAAAGCTCACTATACATTATCTCTAACATTTCATTGTTCACAAGCAAAAGTGATTGAGAGTTCAGATTTGATAATTCGGTTGTGTCTAATGTGAGGTCAATGACACAGTGATCAACACGGTTGCCTCACGATTAGAATGGCCGGAGTTCAAATCCTGGCCGTGGCTAGGATATGCACTACTGACGAGCTCTAATGAGAGCGAAATTCAAGTCTAGTTTTTTTCTTTTCGAAAGAGGCTGGCTGCAAAGTCTACCTGAATGTGAACGCTGTGATCAAACGTGAGTGATAGTCAACTTGAAATAATAACAGTAATAATTGTCAATCTCCACAATGATCAAGGAACTAACGATTCTCTGATACTTCCGTCTCCACGGTGTATCAGGTGGTCAGTTTTCGTATTCTTGCCTGCATTTGCAAGACCGAAGGATAAGGCATCTATGAACCCAAAATTGTCTGGTTATGCCCTAAACCCGTTGCGCCTACTGAATCACAGCATCCAACTCAGGTTCATTTTTCGATATCCAGGGGCTTGATACGTTCACTTATTCACTGTTGCAAACTTACACAGTATATTGATAACTGTGATGAAACACTGATAGCAACACCTGAGCACGAGTCACACGATCGCTACTTCGGGCGTTTCTGTCTTAGATTCGAGTAATCCGACTGTATCCAAATTGCACATAACTTTGTAGGTCACCCAGTGACTGACACCATGAGATGTGTAATTCGGGGACCAATATTAATTTTACACATAGTGTAAAGCGTATTTCAAATGCTACTGATAACTTTGTTCAAACTTCCATCGAATCATTTACCAGTCTTTTGTTCTTAATCTCGCCTGAATGTGCCATTGTGATCTAAGAAAAATTGCAACTTCCCGTTTTGCATCCAACCAGGGCAATTTGGGCGAACCATTGTTTAACTTTTATGAGGTCGGGATAGTTTCCCTTCTTCCCTAGTGGGCAGTGGTAAGGTCAATCTCTCTGCTGAATGTAACGCGCTCTCAGGAAAGCAAGACTCCAGTTGCAGATCATTCCAAGTCAATTAGCTGGGCGTAACACCTGGACGCTTTACATGACTTCAGTTATTTCTAACGCAAATAATTTGCCCCTCCCTCTGCTCCTCACATCCCATCAATAATTAGTCCACCTATGTGGCATTTATTATTGCCCAATACGTTATATGGTAGTTGCATCAGCTCATACTTTATTCTGCCTACTACTATGCGTAACCATTGTTCCACATTAACTAGTTTGCGTTTATTGACTTTCTTTCAAAGTGTGAAAAAATTGGAGTATCACTAATAAGTAACCAACTTTATGCGCTCTTATCTGTTCTCTATACGGTATCGGAGCTTGGTAAGTGAGTGGTGCAGCGCAGTGTGAAATTTTCTTTCAACTTTTCAGTCACTTATCATCCATTTCACTCCGAATACACCAGCTACCTTCCTTTATCGATCGTTATTCATCTGAACTTTCTTCATTCCAGTCCTGGTTCATACATCTCCAGCCGTCAGCTCAGTTTTAGCGAAATAAATGCAGTTTACAAAACTCAAACTGTTAGCTCACAACGTTTTGATTACTTCTGCCCTGTTCAGTTCACGCCAATCTAAGTCGCGACATGCCAACACCCTCAAGAATGTCCAGAAAAATTTGGCTTCGTACAATTGCAGCTCATCACGGTCGCAGTGCATCTTCGCTAAATTCTAGATGGAATACTCCCTCTGTCTGTGCTGGAGATTTTGTTGTTGAAATTATTATGGTACCTTTCGCCGGAACTTATGAGACTGCAAATATTACTCCTCTCTCCGCCTCGCTACTACCTTTAGTTGCACAACGACGAAGGTGTCAAAGTAACCGTTTAGCATATGATAAATTTGGTAAACATTGTTATAAATGTAGCAACTAGTGAATTCCCTAGCTTCTCAAGGTCGATCCACATGTGACACACGTCGTCTTCATCAGCATTAACAACATTATCAGAAATTTTGCACTGTCAACAAATACAGCAAAACATCCTTTTTACTTCCCTCCTTCTCGGACCTTGTTGACAGTGTACTGATGATGAAGACTGCTGCTGTCTGATTCCCAAAGTATTAACTAAAGTAGCGTTGAATTGGCCGACTTTGTGGTTACTAACGCCACCGAAGTCGAAATGCCTTCCAATCCGCAAAAACCTTTTGGAGGTTCTCAGCAACTTTTCTACATTTAAAGCAACCGGTTAAAGTTAAAAATCCGACTACGCTACAAAATTACTCACATCAAGCTGGAGCGTACGATGACAATTTCGTTTAAGCATAGATGCCTCATGCGATTATACCAGGCACTGATTTCTCGTTATTTTTTTCCAATGATATCCAAGCCGAACGCAAGTGACTTCGGGATGACAAGAAGTTATCGTCAGTAATGGAGCGTGCTCATTCCTTCCCGAGCACACCTCTTGCCTCAGGGTTTTGCTCAGAGTATTACCCTGTCGTAATAAACCCCGAAATTGCACATCTCTACTACATACCGCTCTACAGCTGTATAAAAGTGCCGATCTCCTCCCAGGTAAATGAAAGTCCCGTGCCAGCATGACCATATTCCACTGTTAAGCACTGTTCGACGATCGAATAGTTGTTTTCCAACGCTTGGTTCCAGGCATTCCGATCGTAATCCCCCGTTCCGACACTTGTGCTTCTTCTCAGATATCGGATACCACGTTTGCTTTGCTAAAAGGTGACTTGCTGGATACACTTTCATGTATTTACTGTAAATGTCAAAAGCGCACTACTCGTCAGTGTTCCCGCTAAAACCACTTCATCCGTCAGTCGGTGAACACAATGCCTCACAAACCTCCCAACTGTTGGTGGATCAAGCAACACACTGTCCGAATTTTGCCTTCGTTTAGTTCGATGGTATGCTTTTCATCAGCTGAGATTATATCGAACGGGATCAGCAACATCGTTTATTTCCAGAAAGCTTACTTCAGCTTACAGGCATAGCAACCCGCCTCAAACAGTGTGAACTCACTGGATTGTACTTTATGGATATCCAGCGTAACAGTGCTAAAAAACCTCTTTGTATTTCATTGATATACGGAAATTTAGCTTTAAACGGTCGTCGTCTGTCAAGCTGATTGCATACTCTGAAACCCTTGAATGGTCCTCTACGTGAATCTAAGGGAGATTTTGTCTTAATTTGGCATGAACCACAAACATTTCAACAGGATAAACCGACAATTTGTGGGGCTGCTTGTCTTCCAAATTCCATCGCTAACAACCATTTTGTACTTAAAAATCAGCAAGTGTAACTCTCCTACAGCTTGACATTGAAGAAGTGCAAGCTGAAACCACTCCCTTCCAAGGATGTTAGTTATAATGTTGTTGTAAATGATAGGATTAATAACCTGGATCGATGGCGGGATAAGGAGCTCTTGACAGAACTCGCACTTTACAACACAAGACGAACAACACGGAAGTCTTGTTCCTGAACAGAAACGCAGCAGACTATAGTAAGTGCTCTCCAGTCAGATACAAAACTCGAGTGCGAAAAAGCCACCTTGTTCCACTCGAAAGCTTGTGAATCAGGAAGAATAAGAAGGGGTATATATGGTGCGTGATAACCTGTAACTACTCTCAAATCAGAAGAATGAAGGATGGCTACTAAAACTGAGCATGGCGGGATAAAATTCTAACAGATAAAAAATTGGTAAATATTACGTTTATATTATTCCGGGGATAGGAACGAAGTCGTTTGCTGCCCGTAGGAGGTGTTTTAGGGTGGTTGAATAGGATTCCCTGACAGTAACACCTATTTGGCGTAGTGTTTTGCTTTTATGTATTGGACCCGAACGCAACTTCCTTGTTTGAGTAAACAAACTTCCGAAACATGTTCAATTCCCTGGCGAAATCCGTCTGTATGGATTTTACGTCCAGTTCAAGACTTCTATGTAACGCATTGAGCGGTCAACTGGTATCGCTGGAGACAGTATTGCCAGACTACAACTTGATACTGCTTAATTTTCGTCCTCATTCTGTCCACAAATCACTAACCTTTGGTATACACAGTAGACTATTTGTTGAACAGCTGCCATTTTACAGAGACCACACACTCGGACTTCCTTTTACCTCTGTCTAGAATATGTCGTGTACGATGGTTGATAGTATTCGGAACCTGTTCTCGCCTTAGCAACAACTTGGTTACGACAGTTCCAGTCGTTTTCCGCATGCTAATGGTAGCCTGTTGGCGAGACTTTGTTTGAAAAACCCATGCACAACTTTGATAACACCTCTCAAAATCCTTGAAGTGTGTGATGCAGACACGATCTTCTCAAGAGTTGCAATGTTTCTCGCCTATCACCGAAGAATTTTCAATCAGTTCAAAACACTTCACATTCTAAGATGCACACCATACTCAGAGTGCTGACGATCTGTTTTGTTAGAGTCGAGATCAGTATGATTTTCCTTATTGATACATACGCTTATCTGGGGTGAAAACTATCACAAATTAACCGACCTGCACTTTGCCTCCATTTTTGTTTGTATAGATCGGATTCTTCGTGCTTTACTGTCAAGCGAATATTCTTAGAAGTTGACGTGTACTGATCGCTTTCCCAAGTACCTAGAGCTAACTTAAACCAAAGGTCGTTCCTTTGAGATTGGCGTGTGTTGATTGACCAATTATTGATGTTTGGCAGCCACTATGATGGATCGTGGTCCACAACCTGAATGTAACGCCTTCGAAGTTACGACGTGTTCTCTAACCCATCTGTAAACCTATAAATAAATTCCCACACACACCACTGATGGTCTCACAACGTGTGTCTATCAGCCTGGTACGAGAAGGAAGGTTCTCATCCGAACGATTTGGACTGCGTGAACACATAAAATTTGTTTGGCAAATTTGGTTTCCGTCTTCAAAAGGTTTTGACGGCTTCATTAAGTATCCTTCTAGTCGTGGCTAACACTTGCATGATACTCGACGTATGCTGGTGAGTGATTAAAAGTTTACAGAGGCACCCCTGGAAGCACCCTGAAAAACTAAATTAAAACAACGCTATTTCCAACAAATGACCAAGCCCGTACCCTTCTGGTTAATCAATTTGCTCACCACCGAGTATGATATCTGTAATAATTAAGATGGAAATTAAGATTCACAACCGGTTAAAGCGGTGACCGATCAGAATAATAACACTCTCTGTTGCACTGAGTAAAGTGGTTCTGACTGACGTTACAGGTTCAGCCAGAATCGTCGATCACAATAACGTTAGCGTTCGAAAACTCGGTAGCTAGGAGGCTATTAACTGCCTTCACATAATGCCCACGGGCCGGATCCTATTGGTGTCATAACTACTAGCGTCCGGCCGACCACACTTTAAATTTTGCTTGTGAACCGAGGTCAATAAACTTATGAATCTGCTGTTTTGCTTCTGAATAATCAATACCAAGGCTTATTACGTCTTATTTATTGTCATCACATTGCGCAGCCCACTCGAGTCGCACTAATCCGTCCCCTCATTTCTACCTTGGTTTTTGCCATCTGGCTAGAGAAACTCTATCCTTCACACCACAGCCGTTGGGTCTATTGGAGTACCTCTATATCACTTAGGACTAAGAACAACCAAATAGGGTTATACGTTGTTATTTACAGGTGGACAACAAAATTCACATGTATTGTTTAAACTCTCGCCCATCCACTTGCATACACACATCTAATCGTCTGAAATGCATTACAGAAATTTGCAAATCCACCGTCACAGTATTGGCTTTAACTGTCGTTCTATCTTTTTTTACAACCTAAGAGTTCTCTTCAAACTACATCGATCCACATTGTGTTCCAGATGTGGCCGTAGAAGTAACTTAGCGGGTCTCTGATCTGGTGATCGCGAGAGCCATCTTTATCCTGGTTCAATTCTGTACAAGAAAAGTAAATGGATAATCTCGAACTGTTCCCGCTTAAAGGTTGGAAACAAACCTACACTGATATCACGGCATACAAAATTCTATTGTTGACAGTTTATTATCAGTCGTGTTTAATACATACTGCTGCAGTTTTGGGTAGAATGGTTCTGAATTCGTTGAAACCCCTCGGAAAGCAAATGTATTACCAGCTACTGTTTCTATGAAAAACAAGCTCTGATTTTCATTTCAGTCCCGGATACGATTCAAGTTGTGAACTAAGTTCTACTTTATTTTCAGATTCCTTTCAGTAATTTCCGCTTACACAAAGATCGCTGCACTCTGCTGAACATAGTCCGTTACATGTTCATAATTCTGTTCTATTTGCTCAGAACTGTCGTCAGGGTCCGTTATCTGCCAGCTACGGTTTTCGAGCAGGGTTAGACTCGTATCTGTTAATTCCAGCTTTAGGTACTAGTTGTCGGACTGAGATCGGAAACACTTCGTCTGAAAATTGTCATAAGCCCATCTGAAAGTTCACATACGAATTATGATGTCCTCAAGATTAGTACCATCTAGTGTAAAGAAAGACTACTTCGGTGTAGCAGGTCGACTAACTGAGTGTTTCCGATTAAATTCAACGACTTTTTCAATTCTATCCTCATTGGACTTGGCTACAATGACACATCAACAACGACTGAACTCACTCAGCCCTGTAAAACTTCACTGAGACACTGTCGGTCTGTCAAGTGTTCCAACTATAATACCACTGCTATTGATTATTTGAAGTAGTGGCTTTATCTGATTGCACACTGATGCTTTTTTCGTCTGTTCGATCAACCACTTCCACATTAATTCCCGGTCACTTGTCTACTGGTTTGTCGCGTGCGGTTTACCTTCAGCTCGTTCGCATTTCGCTTATGTGTCTAACTGCAATACAAGCAATTGTCTACTACTAGGCTTCTCATGTTAATCATTATCGTAAACAGTCAAGGTTTCCGTGTTAACCACTGCGCCATTGACCTCGCATTAGGCACG
The DNA here is from genome assembly GCA_008508345.1 of Paragonimus westermani. Taxonomy (NCBI): domain Eukaryota; kingdom Metazoa; phylum Platyhelminthes; class Trematoda; order Plagiorchiida; family Troglotrematidae; genus Paragonimus; species Paragonimus westermani. The sequence goes on from QNGE01001648.1 coordinate 109,294, forward strand.
ACCGAATTATCAAATCTGAACGCTTAACCACTCTCGCTTGTGAGCAATGATCTTTTCGAAAGAGGCTGGCTGGAAAGTCTATCTGAATGCGAACGCTGCGATCAAATGTGAGTGATGGTCAACTTGAAAATAAACTAAATCCCCGACTACTCATCAGTAATCTAAAATATCGCCTTGCAGGTTTAATGAGTTCTGTGATCTCGACCTGTCTCGGAAGTCCTAATCGTGGGGTTATCGATTGGAGTTAACAGGCAGTAACTGTGTCTCCTCTCGAGACGATCGGGCAACCTGATCATTGCTCACAAGCGAGAGTGGTTGAGCGTTCAGATTTGATGATTCGGTCGTGCCTAATGTGAGGTCAATGGCGCAGTGGTTAACACGGTTGCCTCATGATTGGAATGTCCGGAGTTCAAATCCCGGTCGTGGCAAGTCAAGGTTTCATCAGTCGAACGATTTTAGTTTTCTACATCCTTCAATCAACAGTTTATAACGAAGCCTAGCAAAAGATGGCGTGTCGATGTGGATGACCTCTCCGGTGCAAAAGCCTCGGAATCATGGATAGCCTAGTTGGAGAGACACCTTTCTACCACACTTGACCTACGTAAAACAGTGAACTTAGGATATTATGGATTCAACGTTCATAGGTAGTCAGTCCACTCATCACAGGTTAGGGAGAGGTCAATTTTGACCGTCTGATTGTTCTGGAATTAAATGGCTTGAACAACTCACAAATCCTCGGACAATACTATTAAATGATTTGCAAGGTTACTGAAATATCAACCCACTCGATATGATATGCGTTCTCTTACGTCCATTTAGGTCTTCGTTGCGCCGTCCGTTTGCTCATTGCGTTGCATTCGTACATATAGCAGTTATCCACACAGATATTTCCAGCAAGTTGGATTGTCATTGCGTTGGATTATCATTGGGTGACCAATCGTTCTACGCATAATTCAGTTAACAAAGGATTTTCCAACGTGTTTTCAAACCGTTACGTTTATCAGAGTGCAGTTTCCTATAAAAACGCCTAGCCCAACAAGCAGGTTCCTGTCGTCCTTCAGTAACTGGTGTTGTTACCGGCAGTTACGGATGCTGTGTGAAACCATACCTTCACGACCGGGTTTCATGTATTGATTCAAGAAAATTAAATCATTCTAAGTAATAAGGCAATAATCAATACTCATCCGTATGCATGTTTTTCGTATATATTTACCAATCCGATTGTTACTGCAAGTGTCGTTTTGACCTGAAAACCCTTCCGTTCCAGAGTGCAATGCTTTGAACACAATAGATTATATGCTTTCTTAATAACATATTTTCAGCTGATTGCTTTTTCGGTGTTGTCCAGGCTGTTAGCAGAATCGCATTTTTGAAACGCATGAGAATGCACTGGCGAAAAGCAGTTCAGGTTTCAATAGTTAAAATCAGGTGGGATTTTGCATGTTTGCTTGTCCGTCTTGTTTAGCCAGTGTCACCACTGGTCTCCCAGCAGTCTAGACTCAAATGTCACCTTTGTCAACTAATTTGCAAAAACGCGACTTGTTTTCGTATCTGTGGACTTCTGATAAATCCTGCTGTATACCAGTCCGCCAGGAAAAACTGCTGGGAATTGCGTAATAGTTTAATATTCCATCTTCTACTTCTAATCCCTGGTGTTTGTCGGAGCCAACAGTCTGAATCCAGGTTAGCTCAAATTCAGTCAGAACACCCCTTGCTGGGTGACATCATGAGCCCATCAAGTGGTCTAAACTTCGTCTTTCCTCAACCTGTCTAAAATACTTAAACACAGTGATCCTGGCTGAGACCTGTCAGCCATTCAGCACCACGATACCCCACAAGCAACAAACTCCGTATATTTAAAGTATCATGATTAGTCTGTACTACACTAGTGTGTTATCTAGGGTAAACCTGGTCCATACCTACCACTAGGTTCAACTGATTGACGAAGGTATACCTAAACTGATGCCAGCAGCATAGCAGAGGTCATGTCATTAGTTTGTTTGTCATCCTCAAGGCCAACGTATATTCTTAGTACTGATCTTCTTTACGTCAACCCAGAGAGCACATCTTTTTAATCATGAACATACCCCAATAAAATGCTACCAACGATAAGCAGCTCGTTCATTAGAACTGACTTTTCCACGTAACAAATACTGGGGCACAAATTTGTGAGTTATTTGTCCCCAAAATCTTACGCATGATTGCGCGTCGTAATTCTGTGCAACTTTATGGAGGTCCATTCAAGATGCACTGATAAAAAAACGAGTTCTGTTTTGTCGATATAGTGTCAAATTGTTAAGTAATTACTTTCGTGTTAGTTTCATCGGTCCGTATGCACTCAAATTTGTATTATCATTGTCATTTGCGGAACTTTTTCTCATTTTCACATTTCCTAACATAGACAGCTTACATTTGTGTTTTTATAAACTAGATAAACAAAGTCAGGTAACTAATTAAGTATCCACATCAAAAAGCATATTAGAAATACTGACCGTTTCTCTACAAATGAGACTTTCACATTTCAGCTGCCACTGTTAGTTGCAACCAATAGGAGTAAGCAAACGTTAATTGACAAAAAACTCTTCAAAATTATTTTAACAGTCGTACAGACTTATTGATTTAGTGATTTCCACTCAGCTGATTTCTGACTACCCTGGAACACTAAGATCATTGCCACCTCAATAGCTTAAAAAATCTGTTACGCGAAGCCGTTCTCAGTGTAAATTAATCTGACATAATTTGGCAAGTGCTAACATTAGTTCTTGTTACTTATGAGTTTTGCAATATATTTACCTTTTCTGGCGGTCACATTGTGAGGATGAAGAATACGTGTTTTGCGTTGAAGCGGTTGCCTGTGCGCACGGTGTTTTGATAGGAATTTCGTGACCGCGCTCCCGCCATCTGTTTGATGATTTGCAGTTTACCATACGTTTGTAACAATTATGACTTCTGTGTACAGAATATTTGGACCACTGCACGTGCGCACGATGTATTGCGCACCTTGAAAATATTAATCCCGACGCATTCCACTAGCTTTGTGCCGTTTAATTCACGAACTCCTGTTCCAATGTGATCAACCCGTCTGTAATTCCATCTGGTGGACTTGTGTTCGTCTGAACCATCCGTTTCAGTTGCACTCTTTCACATTGCTATTTCGTTTTATGTTTTACCCTATCGGATTCGCCTAAATCGTTTATTAAAAAGCTAGTAAGTTTGGTGGATTCAATATGGAATTTTGTTGTTCTGTTCCTCGTCTTAGTTTCCAAATATTTTCCTGTACTTTGGAATCTTATTAATAACAAGCCCCTCTCTACAACCGTCTTTTCTGTGAAATTACTAGATACTCCGTGAACCTCAAATTTAGCTATTCAGAGACCAGTGTACTGACATACGTTACAAACGAAAAGTGTCTCATGACAAGACCGTTTGACGTCCATGACTACCATAATAACGTATTTAGGTACAAACCACAAGATAGTAGCTATCCAAGTGGAAGCATAAACCGAGCAATTGAACCAGAAAGCTTAAGGATTTCTCTGATTGCCGGCTACAGGTACGGAACTTGACCTATTGTAGTGAGGGTAGACAGTCGCACTATACTACTTACGCCCCACTTAGAAGGGAGGCGACAGCATGGATTGAAATGGCCGTGGGACAAATACGGGAGAGATACGGGAAGGATCATTGGAGGGCAAAATCACATGGAATGGCTTTTGCCACATGATGGAATCGAGACCCAGTGTCCAAAGCGACTGAAACATCTTCAGATCACTGTTGTGTGCAAATGAGTGTTTTTGTTCGCAGTTTGGTTGAGACATAACTCGTGTAGTGGTTTCCCTAAATAAACAACTTCTGTGCCATCCACCTTCCCGGCTCACAACACTATGTCTTCAGCATACCTTAACTAACCTTGAGCACTACCCAGTGTGTATCCGAAGAGCGAACTTTCGTCAGTTCATAAATGGCGTTTACCTGACCCACTTAGCAGTACAGTTCGGATTTGAATCTCACAGACGGAATTACGCAAATAAACTACATTTTACCGATTCCCATTGAAAAAGAATGCCTAGGCGCACGACCGTGTACTGTTATCATAAAGGTGAACTAATGAGGTAAAAATAATGTGCCGAGTGTGAAAAACAAACAAAAGGTACCATCGTTGACATGTATTCACCAACACCGTTCGCACACAGTTATCTCAAAGGAGAACTGTGAATGCAAATGAAGAAAATACGAGTTTGAAAAATGGGTGTACCTTGGGACTATTTCAACTGAACCTGATTAGGTAATTTTGAGCAGCATACATACAATATCCACAATGAATGACTAGGTAGATGGTAGGTAGTAACGGTAAACGTGAAATTAAAACACTGAACCGAATATGAGTGCCACATTCCTACAGATCTATCACCTTGTTACGAAAGCGGTTTGTACACACTAGTCAAAATCGCTTCAGTCTCATGTGCGGTGGACCTAAGATGAGTGCACCAGTGAGGTTGTCAAATAAACGGAGCATAAATAGGTAGAATGCTATGCCAACAAATCGCCCTTTGTCATAATCTTGTGTTAACGAGTTTTCACGGGGTCCCAATTGTAAAGATCAAGTTTAAATAGAAAGCAACTAATTAACAAACGGAATATCATTGGTCGCTCAGAGCTGAAAGGCAGTGTACACATCAATACGCTGCCTCAAAAAAGATTATGACAAACATATACATGGACTGTGGATCAAAAGAAATGAAAAGTGGGGATCCCAATGAAAGAGGAAACGCAGCGATTTGAACGCAATGGTGTGAGCACACATTTCATAGGATCCTGACCACTTGTGGCGAATAAGCCGCACATTTGAAGCCACTATGAAATACTGAATGTGGCAATAGGTGAATGACCACACGTAACTAGTTATTTAGCACGATAAAATCTACGCAAACCGGGAAAAACGACACAAAGTAACCAACAAACTTAACAGTTATGAGGACGACAGAGATGCGAACAAGACATGTTTTCCGTGTTTGATCGTCAGGCTAATTACAATACAGTAGATGTGAAAACAGTAACTAGGTTAATTCGGAAAAAATAGTCAATAGAGTTATGGGCGGTGTGTTTGTTATCAGTTACGCTTAGTTTATCTCAAGAAAGTTAGGAGGATCAGTCGAAACAACCAAACTTCCATGTTCTATAGCCGGCTTTCGTGTTCACTCATTTGTTTGTTCGTGTTTAGCGCCTGTCTGATAGGGTGCGTGGACACCATTCTAATTGATTGAACAGTGGTGTGAGTGAAGTGGTTTCAAGCGCGATCGTTGTTCATTTGACCGACTTTAATCTTTCTGATAGGTAGTCGGAGATTTGGCTAATGTCGGTCTGAACATCATTCATATTCGATCGCAGCTGTGGCATTCAGATAGACTTTCCAGCCAGCCTCTGTCAAAACCAAACACCAGACTCTAGTTTCGCTCTCATTAGAGCTAATCAGTAGTGCATATCTTAGCCACGACCGGGATTCGAGCTCCGGCCACGCTCTCGAGAGGCAACCGCGTTGACTGCTGCGCTGTTCACCTCCCATTAGACACAACCGAATTATCAATTTGCATATGACCAGTGATCAGGCTGTCCGATCGTCTCAACAGGATACACAGTAATTGTCGCATTAGCTCCTTCTCTCAGTAAGAAAGATGCCTTTCAGATTGTTTACCGAGTGCCGAAGAATCGATCAGAAATGGTGGCTGCTCACCAAATTGTGCCCCAATAAACGGCAAAAACTAACGAACAGTTTATTTTAAGCGATTCTTGGAAAATCTCTTGATCTTTGAGCAATAACCGAAAAAAGAAATGAAGAAAACGATCAAATTCTGTGAGATCACTTACACGGGGATGACGTTCAGCGTACGTATTCACTTTTTTCATTGAGCGAAAATCTGTGACTATGTTTAAAGCAGTGTCGTATTACGAACGCTTATGCTTCCGATTTACTCGGAATCTGCTGAAGGTCGGATATGCGTGAGATTGCCAGAGAAGTGATGCAGGTCGGCTTGGCTGTTTTCCGAGGCCGGTAAGCATTTATGACGATTCCACTGAAACGGAAAAAATACTGATTTCTTTTAAAACAGTTTGTGAGAAGTCTGTCCCAACGAGATGAAGAGGCGATCACGGAAAACTGTAAAGACACGACATACTGATTGTATTGATACATTGGATGATTCCATGATTTGGTGACGGAAATAGGCGGCGGGGTTTCTGAAAGGTACTTGTGCAGTAGCAACAAACCAGTTAGCTTTAGTAAACAAACAGGTGTGGCATCTAAACAAGTCTAAGCGAATGTTATTTATGTTCGGGCGTATTGGCGTAGTTACCCGACGTGAGTTTACGTCATGCATACGGTCGGCAGGGTAAGATTGCTACAGATTGAAGAGAAGTGAGACACGGTACACTAGCGTATTGAAACGCTTGTGAGGCTCGATCCAAAGTGGTAACAATTACGCGGTTGCAAATGGTCACATTGGTTCTCATCAAGTGAGTACCTGGAAAATACGTTAAAAAATTTGTCAGTTGATACAAATTAATCATTTCTGGACATATTACACGTTAGTTCTCTATCATATCCACAACCAGCTAATTCGCTCCTGCGTGTTTGTTGCTGATCTCATTCCAATGGCTTAACAACCCCCGACTGGCAGACGGTGGAGGTAAGTGTCACTTGGAAAAAACTCTGTCAGTTTAATTTCGTTCGTTCTGATGGCCATCCTGGTAAATAACGAGTGGCTGAGCCATTGAACTTGCATTCTTGCTCGCGGCCTCCAAAACCAAACTTTCTTATCAAGTTGTCACATTGAAGAAGCCGTCAACAGGCGCTCTTTTTGTTGCACCAGTAAATGGCATATATCAGCACTGGATATATCCGATTATACTATGATTATATGGAACTCTTAAGCATGCTGCTAGAATCGATTTTAGGACCCGGTCGTCAGAGATTGAAGACCATATCAGCTGAAATAGCCTCTATCAGGTAGGGGTAATTAGTTCAATTAGCTTAAGTGGCAGAGAAATCTGATTGGGATTGCTCCCTCATTTCACTTTCAAAAGCTCTCTAAAGACATTGCATCCCAACTTGATTGATAAGAGAATCCAAATATCCATGGCAGTATCAACACTCAACGTATGCAGAGGGGATTTTGCACGCTGCTGCGTTGTTGATCAGTGAAACAGGTGTACTCAATTTCCCACAGTGTAATCTATGATTTTGCTCAACACGCTGTTTTTAACATTGTTACTCAAGCTTCCCCCTTTTACTTTCGTTGGATTATTTCCCGCTACTTCATTGCAGCGAGGACAACCGTATTTGAACTGGTCTGCTCGCTCGAAGGCGCTCCTATAATCTCGTTAGTACCGCTCGAAACCAGGTGGTTTACTGAACCAGACAGTCGTCGCCAACTGTGCTTTTTAATAATTTGTTGAATACTCATTAAGTAAATTCTTGGTTAAGCCACAACGAGTTAACACCAAAGAGTAATCGGTTTCGCAACGTATCGACCCTCTCGGAGAGCCTTTGTCAAGCGATTTATACCAGAAAATTCACATTGTACATGCTTCAAATTAGGTGATCATCACCTGGCGCGTGTATGTGTGTTTAACACGCGGTGTGTGGGCGGTCAACCAATAGAATGTATGTGCTCACGGTTCACCTGAGGTCACCACGTGACGAGCCCAGATGCAAACAAGGCTAGATAGTGTACGCTGTGTGTGCATATGTGCGATCAATCTACATGCGTGTAGGCTGTTTGGAATGGGGTGGGTGACAGGGATCCGCACACCTTTTCCGAGATGGTGTCACTGTTGTCCACCCAGTAAATCATGCAAACAACGGACAATTCCAGGCCATCGGAGAGATTCACCGCTTGTGGCGTACTAGCGATCAGCAAGGCTTCTGCCAGTAGACGTTCTTTGTGGTTACGGAAACCACCTTTTAGCACAGTCGAATGGTCGAAGTCAACTTGGTGTTGGTTGAGGATCGCGTGTGCAGCAATGGCTGAATCGTGTTCT
>QNGE01001648.1:128909-153892 GCA_008508345.1 Paragonimus westermani
CGACCCTGAGTGGCTACTGTGTCATCGAATGGGGGTAGTCGAACGTGACCTCGAACGCTGCGTCGTGAAGGCCTGGATTTGTTTAGTTAGGGTGGCGACTTGAGCATTTAAAGTGGCAATTGCGCCCTGACTATTCGAAGCGAGCTGAAAAACAGCGGTGCCGTATGTTTTCCCGATCTGGTCGGCGACATCAGCCAAGGTTGACAAGGTTGCTGATGGATTTGTGCTAAGGATGTTTTGCATATCCTTAGGCAAACGCTGTAGCCACATCTCCCTGAGTAGAGCCTCTTCTATGTGTGTTGTGCCTGCTAACCGCTGCATGTGGCGAAGGAGCTGTGATGGTTTACGGTTACCGAGCTCGGTGGCACTGAGAGGCTGAGAAATACGCTGGAGATCGGACAAGCCAACGCGCTTAACTACAGCTGCTTTAAGTTGCTCGTAGTGTTTCGTGGAGACCGGTAACTCCAGAATATCATCCACATCGCCGATGACGTGAGGTGGCAGTGCCGCAACTACGTGATGAAAACGGGTTAGCTCTGAACTGATTTTTCGTAGCGCAGATGTGGCTTCTAACTGAGCAAACCACGATTTAGGATTAATCTCTCTAAAGGTTGCAAACGGTACGGCTAATGCACTGACCAAAACGTCTGACAAAACGCAAGGTTGAGCCTGCATTATTGCGGAATGGATAGTAGATCGATTCTAAAAAGTGAATAGGTGAAACAGAAATAGTGACTCATAGTTGTGCAAAAGATATATCTGTGGAAAGGAAAAATTATTCGAACAGACTTACCGATTTGGTCGGGTTCACCAATTTAGTGCTCGTCACACCAAGTCGCTGTTAACCCAGGTACGAATTATCATACGCAAAAAAATGCCGTTGAGGAGAGAGACCAAATCTTTATTCGACGAAATGTACAAGTGGTCTCTGATGGCGCTATAAACGGCACCAACACGCAAGTTAGCTAGAGGGGTTAGAGACCGGCCGTCGACGAGCGAATAATCCGGAAGAATGTGACACGTGTGTCTTTCGGGTTCCCGGTCACGGGCGGGATCGATCATAGACAACCCGTGATGTATGCCTATGTTCGAAGTGAGAAATAGGCTATCCTGCATATTTTATCCGAAACATTTCGGTGGGCGATGTGAGACCACATGTGGTACCTGTCAGAACGTTTGTGATGGATAAAATGGCTGTCCAAATGCGGGCAGCCCGAGTGGTCTGTGGGTGCGACATAATGTTATACTACTCCCGTGTTTGGGGTGCTGTGAGGAAACTAATAAGTTGTTGTAGTTAATCTTATAACCACCATTCGGATGAATTTACTTAAGAAGCCGGTATTTGTTTCATCGCATGGCTACTTGCAATGACTCATATGGGTGAGTGAACATTTTTGTCTATTCATTCTGAAGGTTCAACTAAGATGTAGTAATATTCAGGCTAACATACCTGAACTACATGAACTACCCTATGTGCAACTGGCTGCATATAAAGCCGAGGTGGACTATTCGTGCACAGTAAGATGTTGCTAATTTCGGAAATCAAACAAACAACCGTCTGAAGGATGCAAACAGGCAACTAAAGAAACGCACTCATCCCAGAGGTCACTTTGCCGTGGCCATCAGTAAAATTTTGTTCCGCAACGAATGGCTAACGCGGGAGTGCATGAATAATGCTGATATACCGCACTGCCCCTTCTGCAAAGGGCAGATGCAAACCCCTTGACAGGTACGTTAGGATTTCATTAACTGCACTGGTTCAGTTGCATTGATCTGGAAACCTGTGCCACCTCCGACATTGAAACATGAAAAAGACCGTGCGTAGCACCATTAATTTTTTATGACCCAAATACCTCTGAAGATGAGTTTTGTGTTGTTCCCCCACACAAGCGGATCCGAGTGAAAGTGTTGACAAATAACTACACGGACGTCACCGGCAACGGTAAGTGGTGCCCCACCTACCATATTACGTACCGCTTAACTTTAAACCGGCATGCACAGAAAGAAGAAGACTCCTGCTGAAACGGAACCAAAAGGAAGGAGGCTGCGGAAATTCAGACGGAATATTTCGGATAATGATGTACATATATAATAAATGTACTGTGACACGTCGTGGCGTTATAACTGTCGAGTGCATGTAGACCAACCCTATGACCACAAACCATTTTTCCACTAGTATTTCTGTTCTTTTCGTCGAGCGGCCAATCTGGTTTTATTTTATTGGAAAAGGCGTTGTGTCCACAGCAAACGCGCTTTCCGCTACGTTTTTCGGACCAATCAGGCATAGAGGTTGTGCGGACCAATAACAACGCAGCACGACGCACGATGACCTCCGCCATTCTCACTAGTAGTTCCGCCGATTATTAACCCGGTGCGAACCCTAATCGGACATGTATCCTTATCCCTCCCTTCGACAGCATAACCTAACCAACCGTTTAATCGTGGCCTTTCTGCAGATGTCATAGAAGTAAAAACGATGTGTGCAATGCAGAGAAAACATTTATTGAGGTTAAATCTTTACGCATATACAAACTGCGAAACGCTAATGGGCATCCAGGTCTAAAGCGTCCGTTTAGTCTAGGTCCAAAATCAGTTTCTTTACCTGCAGAAGTGAGAACGCCATCACGTTACGGCAAGCTTGCCGGGTTGACGCTCTCACTGTCTTGTTCGAGTGCATGTTGAATGGACCGTTTGTCCCGGGCGCAATGTAACCACCCTTTATAGTATTCATTAATCACACTGTCAGTGGTGGTTGAGTATTTCGTTCTGCCATGTACTTGTCCTGATTACGTGAAGAAATGAAGGTATATAGCAGACCACACCTATTTAAAATGCGTTTGAATGCAAACGTGTTGTGTGCGCCAGAATAAGCAATTTGTGCAGCGACTGCCCTTGTCATCACTCGTTCCAAGATACTTCAAAGGACAGCTGCAGCACTGGGGGCACAGATACCTTGTAAATAATCAGCCTAAAAGAACCTCAACTGGTCACTTATTTCACTATTCATACTAGCGGATTGGAACTTGCACTGCAAAATTTTTCTGTCAACTTCTTCTAACTGTGTTACTGAGCTCACGGGCAGAGGAAAACAGCGTATTTTGTTCGATAATCGCGTTGTTTCGGCAGTCATCTGTTCCATGGTTGCACATAGTGTGTTCATTTGCATATCGATACCGTGAGCTACCTCTGAGGAGGTGTGTTAGGTGCAAAACACGTTGTTATCACTTAGAGCATTCAGAAAAATTGAACCGATCTCCTGTAAATCAGTCTTAGTGACTTTTCCTTCTAAGCCTCTTCATGTAAGCAATTGCATCTGAAGTAAGGTTTCCCCACCACTGTCGTCGTGAATGATGATTTGTGCACTGTAAGTAATGCAGTCGATGGGTCTTGGATGCTCCATTGTGAAGCTGAATAATGGAACTGAACAACTCATTGGACTAGGCTCTCCCTTCTTTTTGCACTGCCGTCCTCTTCACTATCATCGTTCGTGAATCTCCGTCGTTTACTGGTAAGTTGTTAACAAATAACATAAATCAACTTACGCTGGACGTTTAGGTGGAAAATCCGTGTACGATTCGGGCAGTCTGTTAAAGGATAAGTGACTTTGTGGTCAATGTAGGCACCTTTCTGCGTTCAGCGGTCACAACTAGCATATCCAGTATGCTCTGGTTTTTCTGTTTCACGAAGAATCTAGCTGGTGAGTCACAAATAATGCTGCTGACAATCAGCTTCTTCTTAGACCTAAGGTTACCAAGAGTAGCGCCTTGTGATATCAGATTAGAAAGTTCGGTTGCCAAGTCAGACAGATATTCGTTTACATTCCAAGGTTTGCTGCGACCAGCGAAAACGTCAACCATGAAGGGGGTGGTTGTCAACGACGTAACTAGTCTGCAAAGTACAGGTCATAACTGCAATTTTGACGACCTGAAACGTCCCACACCATCAGTGTGAAACTGGATGGCAACTTCATCAGCATTCATCAGTGATGTGTCACACAGCATGCGTGACGGGACAGTCTGCAAATCAAAATGAGCATACTGCCCACCAGGTATTGATTTTGAAGGGCAATCGCGGAGTGTCCTCATCCAAGAACGAACGTCAGTTGGCATAGATCACGTCAAAGGATTAATTATTCTTAAGAGTGCCCTAACTGCTCTTTCGGGAACCCCAAATTCTTAGACCCATTCTTCCAAACCTTCTATCACGTTGTAGATTGCTCTACATTACCCTGCCTCTCGCATGAAAAGCTCAAATGTACAGGGTGGTGGGGACTGGTCGATATGTATGGGTTTGTCGACTGGATGCATCCATTAGGTCATATTGTGTAGCTGTGGCCGAAGCCGAAAGACGCATTCATTCGTACCGCAGTGAGATTATAACACATTGATTCGCCATCGCAGCGACACCAAGGAGCAGCCTTGCGTGAGTAGTAACATGCACTCAATCACAATTTACCAGCGTACTGACTCTGATTTCGCGATCTTGTACGCGTATTTTTCCGCTGATTATGTTCATAGTAGACCTTCGAGTGTATCCGTTAACGGGTCACCCCGAATGGCTTCACGCGGTAGCATGCTTCGCTTACCGTTGAAACACTGCCTTTTGAAAAGCATACGAAGTTCCACCTCCTGGGAGGTCCACGTAACTTCACAAACTTGCCGATTCATTTGTTACCATAATGGCGATCAAGCATGCACCCGATTACAGTGAGCAGTATGCAGATCGGGCAGACCATGTCGAATTGCGGCCACATCATGTTTGCAAATCATCAGTTGAAGCCTCAACTACTTACCCACGGCACCCCACGATTTCCAGTGGTTTCCAGTCACACGTGCGGATGAGCATAAACACTCGTACTTATCAACTGTCAGCACCTGTTTCACGAAATATCAAACGCACAAGTGCACGAAAAATAGTTTACACTTCATATTGTGCAAGTTCACTGGTCATTCGTTGTCAACTCCTTCTACTTACCCAACCACAAAACTTCAGCTATCTCGTTAACCTATTTGTAATATTCCAATGGGTCAGTCAAGAGCGACAAATCACACAACGTTCAACGTTCGTAATCGAAGCACATTAGGATCTACCTAACAAAAAAGAGAAAAGTCACAAGGCAACGAGGAACGTGTATTAACACAACACAGATGCCGAAGGAGATTCAGTTTACACCGAGTCCTTGTCCATAAATATAGGGGACCCCACGGTCCGGAAACAAACCACCAATCAGGAGTGGCCTCATGCTCACTGACCGCTGACCTCGGGCACTGGTTGGTCGTCTTCCCCAGCCACGCGCATAGATGCGGCCAGCCCGCCTGTTCGATGACCTGAAAGGAAGCGGAAGGGAGTGTATGTGGTCAAACAAGATGGCGGCACACTACAAGCTATTACATATTTCACTAATAAATTATCGCGACTTCTCATCGTCCTTGATGCAAATCTTTCACACATTAAAACAAAAGTGTTTTACAATGCAAAATAGGTACACTTCATATTTTTTTAAATATTCCTTCCATAACCATTTAGACGATAGTCCAGACACATATCAACGGTATATCAACGAAAGCATTCACTTCCTGAAGATAATTTTCAGCGGACGCCACAAGAGGAGGCCGTTAATTAGGAGCCAGGAAAAATGATCTTCAGCGATTTCAGTGATTTGTCCATCGGTTCGAGGTTGGAGGCTCAAGTCATTCGGATCTAGTCGGTTTGTCCGCTCAATGTCCAGTGGTTATCTTTTGACCAAAAAGAAGGCCATTGGAAACGGAGTGTAGCACTGTACCTGTAGGTTACAGAGAGCACCGAGAACAGAGTGAAATACCAGTCTAACAGAACAGAATAAAATACTGATCTGACAACCTTTTTGAGCGAGTGTAGCTCCAACAACACTTTGAAACGGTCCGTAGAAGAGCAGTCAACAACCTCTAATGGATGGACGTTCCAGTTGTTGATAGCCCTATAACAGAAGAACCCTTGCCTAAGGTCCGGTGTCAAACCCTATAAAAATTCGTGCCGTGAACCTATTGACTGTTATCAGCTACTGGGATAAAGAACTGCTGCACGGGTCCTGCGATATACAAAAAGTATGTAACAATAAAGTCACCGCAGTGTTCGAAATTCAAGTGGATAATGACCCGGAATTTTGAGGCGAGATTCGTAGAAGAGATGCCGCAAGCTAGTGACTATTTTGGTGGCCACTTGCTGGACATGTTTAGTGGCGAGTATTTCCTTATCCAAACAGACGTTTACGACTTGATTAGCATACTAAAGCACAGGGCGAGCCTGTCTGTACGGGGGAGGGCTATTTTTATCATCACGAGATTCCGAAATCTCTTTTTGGCGGCCATATGGTGGTGATCAGAAGAAGATACACTGGAGGGCAACCAAGTCCATAAGTCCTTTCCAGGACCAACTTCCGCGATATTTATTACACCTTGTATAACACGTATTACGAATAAGTTCCCGGACTCTTCTTCGAGCGACATATGTGCACATTTACTGTCGTTCAGAGAGAGACACCGGTCAGCTGACCAGCAATTATTACTGCCGATGTCAAACTGTAGTTCACTGGGATTACACGCGCTTTAGTTCTTTAAATCAACAACAGAAAGGAGGGTCTTCTTAGAAGTAAGTTCGGGAAGGTCATAGATATATGCCGCAAACAAACCTAACGAAGATGGCACTGGAAATGTGGCCTTTTTCACTAACATCTCTCAGGCAATCCATGAAGATTAACATATTGTTTATGCATGGCCGGTCAGGAAAGAAATCATCGCGGGGAGGACAGAAAGGGTTATTCGAGAAGAAATATTTTAGGATGGCGCGCTTTAACAGAGGCTTCATTACCATGTATAAGGTGCTGATAAGGCTGGTCGATCACAGGAGAGTGCCGGTCGACCGCATTGAATATAGGCGTAGCAGTGGCCTCTTTTCATACGTCAAGAAGTACTGTTAAAAGGTGTCTATTCTAACAGATTATCGAGGGTCGCCGCTAAACTAAGGACAGCTTCTTGAGGATTTGGGGGTGGATCGCGTCTGGTCTCATAACAATGTAAGAATCGGCCCTGAACGAAAGATCCTGAACGTCGACCACGGAGAAGGCAGCTGTCAGGGGTGAGCATTGAAGTTTCTCATACGGAGAGCCAGATGTAAGTTTGGCGGAACCGCACTGTGGACTGTTGAATAGTATTTTCTCAACACTTCGGCAACCACCTAGGGGTTGAAGGAGGGTTTTTCCTCGGGAAGCAACAGGGGATGGCCAAGAAATTATATTTTCTCTGGCGCCACATGTACTTGGAGAGAGAATTCATATTTTCGTGGACTCTCAGTAGAAATTTTAACATACAGAAGGGAGGGCTCGCCTGTTAGCTTATGTTTAAAGGATGGGCGAAAACTTAAGTCACGAAGGCGACGAGTGTTCGGCGTCAGCGGTGCACGAGAGCAGAACTTCCATAGTTTTCGGGTGACAAATGCCGAATCAGCTTCGTGAACGGCAGCCTTGAAAGAAGTGGTTTGGATTCACTGAGTCAGGTGCGAGGCTGAGTGTACTTACGAATGTTCTTAGTGCGTTAAAGTCTTATTTCTGGAAGTTTCAGAATGCAATCCTAACTACAGCACTTCGGAGCCAGCAACAGTTAAAATCATAGTTAATAACATGGGTCACTATGCCCCAGCAGTGGCTTGATAACCACACTATCTACCAGGTGAGCTCCAATCGTGATGGCGAAATCAAGCACGGACAGTGTTTGTCTTGGACAGTGCGTTGTAGGTAGTTCTCATGCTGTATCCAGGGCTCCTCATGGATCGACATTGCTGAAGATTTTGCGAATCCGCAGCCAGGGTTCTCATGAGAAGCAGTTACATAGTTCCGTTTATGTGCGTTGGAGTCATCCATAATTAAAAAAGGATGAGGAAGGCTGGGTAAACATAGGACAGTCTAGGGTGAGAGAATGGTCTCATCACTGAGTGCACTACACGACGGTTGACGATGGATAACACGGAAAAAAAGCGTGCCACGACCATGAAGCCAGAGTGTGAACCAGAGTGCTTCGCAATTCTTTTGAAAGGTGGATTCCCCTACGACAGCTATCATCGAAAGCTTTCGTCTTAGAAAGACGACACAATCTCGCATGCGTCCACGGGAGGGAGTCCTCTTGGTACAAGGAACACCCTGAGACATGCAGTTCATTCTCACTGATATTTGCGGGTAACCGGTTCTCCGTTAAAGCGCAAACATGTGAACTGGCGTCGTGGGCCAACTGTCTGACTTCCGGTAGTTTGTTCGAAAGGCTCAGACACTCAGTGTACACGAGTTTATGAGCTACTTCTTCATCTGGCTGGTTACGAAAACAGACAGAAGAGCGCAAGGAAGAGTCTGAGAAAGCATCCCCAGTGGCGAGACAGAGAGCATGGACGGCGGCAATGTTTCGGGAACCCTCTTGAAGGGTAATAAAATCAGTGCTCCTTTATCTAGATTCGCAGTACAACTTGCGAACTAATCGTACGTCAGCTGATGTGGCGCAAGCCAGAGTAGGCTTAAGGTGGCTGGTCAGAGTTGTCTTAAAATCAAACAAAAGTTTGCCTTAACAATATCATTCCGGAGGAGGTTGCGTAGTGACCGCTCAGTCCTACCGGTAGGCCAGAATTATCTATGTGATCTTCGAGGTAAAAGCGATTTTCAAGCTACTGAATTTATAGTTTTGTGGAGTGATTTCGTCTTTAACATCGTTGAAAATGTTTTTGTTTTATTTTTCCAGTGGCGTGAAGAAAGAATGTGCAGTGGTTCAATAACAGCGGTTGATCGAACATTAGGGAAGGGTTGAAACTCACGTCAAATCAGAAGGTTAATAGTCGAGCATGATAAAATCCAACTCCATAGAATTGGGAAAATATGAATCGCTCAAACTTTGAGTGTACTTGGGCAGAAAAAGTTGATTTTCATTACAGCGGAAGAAACGTTGCCGGATCATCAGGACCAAGCTTGTTATAAATCTGCAGACGTAAAGTACGGTGGTTGGCATTTTATAACGTAAGATTATATGCCTAAAGTGAGCCAGCCGGAGGCAGTTTCTTGGTTATAATCGACCTGCAAAGCCATTCATTGCCACCACCGTTATGCGCTTTACCACTTAAGTGTGGCGTGCATTGGGACGCAGACGAAGTGACTCGCTAAACGAACGACACCGAGGCTTGCAACTGTTTCATCTACCTGTACCATCTTACAAGTGGAGCCAAACTTTGCCCTATGGTCAAACACAGCTTCATAAATGAAGCCAGCAAGGAAGATCACGTAACAGGCAATTGAGGCTGAAGTCACGTGCCACAGAATGAACACTCAACTGTATCAATCATTCGGGTACACTCGAAGTGAAGTGTCAGATGATCGGGATCACAACGTTAGCCGTTTATTCGTGACAGTTGACCGCGGTGTCCACACGGCAATATTGTTTGGTGCTACTTTACCCACCCTGGTTGCTCGCTGCTTGTGGATACGGTAGCGGGGTAGTCATACTAAGACGAATCAGACTTTGCACGTTCAACCGTCTTGCTGGTGAAGGCGATGATGCTGTTAAAAGAGGCCACTGCCGTGCGACTGCTGCACTAATTCAGTTTTGCAGGTAAGTGATGGATTGCTTTAGAGTGACGGCTAAAGTTGGCTGCAGCAAGAGGCTGAAGCTACGAGGCCACCAATTTTCCAGTTGGCAAGCTCTACTCCGCCAGTCACCGATCACAAATAGGGACGCAACCCTCGTGAACGGAAATGAAGACCGCAGAATGTCTCACTGTGGGGGCAAAAATGTTTCCAAAACATTGATAGAGCGCAGAGGCAAGGAAGCCAGGATGAATGGTAAAACTGGCCTTCACGATTGCCCTGCATGCCATTCACGACGAAAATGTCGCCATCGTGTTGCATGCGAAACTGCAATGTTCAGTGTAGTTTTCATGGAAACGCTTATTTTACATGCGGCCATTCTTTTCGAATCGGAGCTGTAGAATTCATCCGTTCATGTGTTTTCGGATAAGATGACTTGCGAACCTGGTCATTTGGTAAAGAAGGTCCTTGACACACAAATCAAGAGCAAAAACTTCATGACGATCACATTAGTAAGTCGTTTACACTCCAGACTCCATAAATGGATGCTTGCTGTGGATCCGTATTTTTGAATATCAGTGGCTAGAGAGTATCTCGGATGCGTCCCCTTCTCTAACCGTCAATTGGTGTTCTCCATCTTGTTATGCGCGCCGTTACCGAGATGAACAGCATCCCTTTGTACATGAACGACCCACTTATGATTGATGTGAAGCCAATGACAGAACAAAAACCCACACTTTCTATCAACTAGGTCGATGATGTGCAATTTACGTTTAAAACTACGGGATAACGTGCAAGAGCAGAACTTACTCTTGCTCATTGCTTGCGGTTGCCTTTCGGTTAAAGAGATACCGACTGTGAAATTAATTCGTCTATCAACGAACTTGGCGGACGAATTTTGTCCACTCACATGCTTTCGAATAGCGACAAGTACATGGAAGTAACACGTTTTTGCAGCCGAACACCACACGGGGAGCCATCATTTGCAAAGTCATTTTATCCATCACAAACGTTCCTATCACCATGTCCCCACAAATCACTCGCCGAAAAGTTTTGAACTACCTACGTAGTAAGGCATATTTTTCATCAATAGCGTGCCGCACATTGAGGGTCAACCGTATCTTTTACCATCTCTAACTATAACTTGACGTAGCTTCAAACCTCAGAAGTGTTAGGGAATGTTTCGTGGAATACCTGTGCCTTTTTGTCCCGGGGGTGTCATCCACGTTCGTAACACGCAGAAAACGCCTGAGTAGCTTTACTTGTGTTTGCTGGGCAAAACAGACATGCGCATATCTACTGCCTTCATCCTGGGAAGTACGTACGACTTCTGTTGCCGAGAGCACTCCATGGGGGTTCTCTAATGTCCGGTCACAACAAACTCGTTTAACAGTGCAGGCTTCAACCTGCACCGCAAGTTTTCAACCTCGGCGGTTGTGACAAACTTTCCATGAACATTCGCTACATACTGCTTAACACCGGCAGTTGGTGCTTTGTACTAGAACATGCTCCTAGAGTCGTTCATCTCACTGACGATGAGTCGAGATTCGTAGAATGGGTATCATATACCAGACGACTAAGGGGGTGATTGCGCTCCCAATCGAAAGGGTCCACAACCAGAGATGCATTCCTTCGAACCACATGAAGTTGTGATTTGCAACGTGTGTCGCGAGAAATTAATTGCTAAAATTGAAAAGCGACCCACTAAACACGTCGCACACCTCATCACAAATTTTACGCCCTCTATACATTTTACAGCATTGACAAATCCAAGCAGTTTTCAGGCCATCTCACCTTAACGTACTTTAAAACTGTTTTCGAACCGCGGATTTAAACAAAACAAACATCCTCTGTGCATATTCAAATGTACTCCTGTAGCTGTGAGAGACTATGAAATACATGATTCTCAGACATCGTTTTGAAAGCTGTAATACAATCCATGACTTGAAATGAACCAGTACCATCTGATATTATGTATAATATCTACATCATCGCATATATGCTTCATTTTGGCATCCGTGTGTTAACACAACCATTATCGCAGGCAGGGGACCAAAACAGCAGTCATACTTTAAAGCACAGAGCAGAGAAATGTTCAAAGCTGACTGATAACGCGCTGAAACCCAGATAGGAACCTTCAAAGAGGAAACACTCGTGCAGCGAAAGCACGAAACAACGGTTGCTACTTTGATTACACGTCACAGTCGTTGACTGCCTTGGGTGATTATGAAGACAACGGGAGACAGAGTTTTTCCGGAGCAGGGGGTTCCAGCAATAGTCCCTTAAAGGCAAACGACAAGAGCCAGCATGAGCCAAAGGCACAGTAAGTTGCGCACACAATATACACAAACGAAAACTGCGATGACAGTACAACAGTACTTCCTTTTACACAACTGTAACAGGCAAGCCGGACGTCCGGGCTTCATGCACCCGATACACTCGTAAACCCACTTTGCGCAACGTGAAGACACCGGGGGACAGCGTTCCTCAGAAGCAGAGATTCAAACGATAGTCCAATAAAAGGAGATAACAGACACAAGTGTGAGCCAGAGGCCCAGTAAGACGTACACACGGCTTACACAAACGAAAACCAAAATGGCATCGACAGCACGCTGCGTTAAACAATTCCAGTTTAATCTGCGCGCGCTTTCTGGTTTCGCTTGTACGTTACAATATCGAATTTTGAAAATAACATATGATATGGTTGTTTTCACTAATTGGCCAGTTGAAACAAAAAGATGTGAGTCAACAACGCAGATTTCGATGACTGCAATTTCTGCACCTGGTGCCAAGGCGAGAAAACGTAATGTGTGGCGAAGTATTTTATTATCCGCGATGACTGAAGAAATCCCGGCCCATGGCTAGCATTTCTGTACGCCAATCGTACCGTATAAACCGCTGACTTTTCCGCACATATGGCGGTTGGGTCCTTGATCGCACAATTCAATCTGTACATAGGTGTCGTGTAACACCTGCAGACAACTTGCGACGTTTGCAATGTATATGACGCGGCCCGTATTTATTCATATGCTCATTTTAGGGCACTTTACTACCACAAATAGTTGGGAGGTGCTGATATAATGCACCAGCACATAGACAGAGGAGCATTTCAGGCGCTTTACGCGATTTATCTGAGACCGCTGTCTCAGTACGCCAATGCAGTAGAGTGAAGTGGCTTCCAGAAAGGTACACTCGCTATTCAGCATGCTCACTATGCAGTTAGCGGGTCGACCAATAACTGGCTATATGCCATTAACGAATTGCCCATTAGGGTCCTTGATCTTTATTCATTTGAGTTTCAGCAACTTCGCGCTGTTCTAGGTTTTAATGGCTGGTAACTGCCAAGGAATTTTTGACAGGAAGTTTCCCAGGCACCTCTTCTGATATACCTTGAACAGCTATTCTTTTCATATAGCGTTTACAAACAGTGAAATGGCTGACCATCCAAGGCCATCAGTCATCACTTTAGAAACCGTTCTAAAATGTTATTAGGATTCTCTTCTACTCTAATAATTGTCAGGTTCGTAGTTTAACCTCCGGCTGGCTGTGACCCTCAAGAATGGAGTTTCACACTGTGTTCAAGGGATTTATTTCAAATCGCTGAACGCCCACTTGACAT
Source organism: Paragonimus westermani (assembly GCA_008508345.1). Taxonomy (NCBI): domain Eukaryota; kingdom Metazoa; phylum Platyhelminthes; class Trematoda; order Plagiorchiida; family Troglotrematidae; genus Paragonimus; species Paragonimus westermani. Next base: position 142,121 of record QNGE01001648.1, read on the forward strand.
ATAAGCAGGCCGATTGATTTGATTCGAGTGAATTGAATGTTTGGCAACGAGTTTGTGCGTTGATCGCCGCAATCTTATGCCTTTTCATTCTTATCATCACACCAACAAACCAGTTGTGGCTGTCATACGCCGCAGCGCAACTGAATGCTTTTCGGTCCACTGCTCAAAGTGAAGATGTCATTTTCAAACTGTTGCAGCACACAAACACCCAACGGAGAGACGTCTGCGCAGACCCGTGCGATTTTCAGCATGGTTCAAAGACCTAGAAAGGAGGCAATTTAGGAAGCAGATAATGTTCGCTTGGCACATGAGATCAGCCCGACGCACGACATTGAGTAGAATGCAAATAGGTTAATCGAAATGCCCACTCCAGGTCCTTTTTAAGTGGGGAAGTTGGAACGACACGCTACCACATCGGAGAGACCATAACGGTCAACCAGTATACAGTGGATGCGCTCGTGATATAGCTCAGAAGTATTCACCGCTTTGATACTAAATTGCTCCGGCTTCTCTATATCGCTGGGAATGCAGCCACAGTGGACGAGGACATGAGGCTGCATGAAGTCGGGCAGGCGATATTCATGTTGAAAATTACCAGTTCTGCAGGATGGTGGAAAATACACTCGACTGTCCTGAAATCTTTGGCCAAATCTCTGACGTCGCCTTTTGCCCAAACGTTCGACTTCTCATTGAACACAAGCGCAGTTGTGAGGAGCAAGAAAGAGAGCCACCAAAATTTCCATTCTCAAAAGTGGTAGGTGATCAGTAGTCAGAAATTATCAACCAGAAAGCTTGACTAATATCACCGGCGAAAGTTTTCTTCTTCAATAGAGGGGGTTTCGTCGAACACCCCATCACTCTAACGAGTGATGACGGCCAACGAGAACGTAGCAGGAAGCTTCCTCCTAATCAGCGATTGATACACGAATATCGGATCCAGTAGGTTTTTCTTTCTCAGTGTCAGCGGGCGTCTGTAGATCTGGAAGGCGATCATTGGCGATCTTGAGGATCACGGTGAATACCAAGAACAACGTAAGATTACTTGCATAATGCGGTCTTAGATAAATGAGAATCAAGCAAAGAATAAAACAGTCCCTTGAAGCGCTGCTGACGACCTCAGAAGGAAGGCTGTTCCAATAGTTAATAACCCTGTAAGAAAAGAACTGCTGCCTAAGAAGAGTCCAAGGACGAAGCTTTAATAGCCTCCTATTATGTCCTCGCCGGCCGTCATCATTCGCTACAATGAAGAACGGTTCTACAAGACCTACTGTAATGAAGAAATATGTGTATTGAATCACCGCGGAGTCTTCGAAAAAAAGTACGGGTCAAGAGTTTCAAGTCGAGACTCGTAAGTAGCATTGCTCAGGTCCGCGACCATTTTGGTAGCCACGCGCTGGTCACACTCAACAGCCAATATGTTCCTTTGTCAGGCCGGTATTCACGATCTGGTTCGCATACTCGAGGAGCGGTGTCATGAAAACCCCGAAAAGCGTTTGGAAAGCTTTCTTGTCCATGCGAGGGAAAGTGCGCCTAATCATCCTGAGAGCGCCAAGTTCCTTTTTGCTGCCATCCCATGGTGATGTGTGAAGGACGGGTTAAACGACAACCAGATGCCCAGATCGTTCTACAGATCGATGCTTATGATATCTACTGTGCTTAACGCACTATGAATCATGAAGGCATTGCCAGAATCTCCAGCGAGTGACATGTGGTCTTATTTATTGTCATATAGTGAGACTCCAGTCGTCCAACCAGCGCTCGATCGCGTCAAAATCAATCTGTAGTGTACTGAGTTCAGTGGCATTCCAGATTTTTAGGTCGTCTGCATATAAGATGGCGTTGTTGAAAATATTGTTCGGAAGGTTGTTGATGTAAATGTGAAATAGTAAGAGACCTAGCACTGATCCTTGGGGAACTCCTGCAGGAATAAAAGAGGGGGACGAAAGGTCCGATCCGGTCTTAACTCTAAAAGTTATGTTGTCAAGAAAAGAGGCAATCCAGCGAAGAACCTCTCCTTGAATACCATAGGTTCCCAGTTTTTGTTTCAAGGGGCTGTGGGGGACACTGTCAAAAACCTCGGCGAAGTCAAAGAAGATAGCATCTTATATGAGGCCATTATCTATGAATTCTGTCAGACAATCCATGCAAAAAAGCACGTTTGTTTTGCACGACAGATTAGGAAGGAAGCCATGCTGTGTGGAAGAGAAAAGTGGGCGCTCCATTATTTTGCACGGAATGCTAGTAAGGCTGATTAACCGATAGCTGGCCGGAGAGTGCCGGTCACCCACTTTAACTATGGTTTTGACCATCGCCTCTTTCCATGCGCTAGGGAGAATGTTAATCTTGAGTGTTTGCTTGAACAGCCTACAAAGGGATTCAGCCAGATTAACGGCTTCTTCTTTGAGTATTCTAGGATGGATCATGTCAAGACTCATTGCACTGCATGAATTAACCCTGAGTAAAAGGTCTTCAACAGAAAACCCAGCTGTCACGAGTGATTGCCTGAACTTCTTCAGCAGTAAGACAGGATGCCTGCTCGTTGGCGCGACGTTGTAGACTATCACGTAATACTCCCGTAATAGCTGGGCCATAACTAGGGAGTCGGATGAAGTCTCCCCGTCGGGCAGTCGTAAAGATAGAGTTAAAGGATTGTTTTTTTCAGTCATCGCATATGCTTATATAAGACGTTTTAGTTTCCGCGTGCTCTGAGGAGAATTTTCTCTTGTGCGAGTTTGGTGTGTTCGCGGGTTTCCCGCCTACACCTATTTCGGACAACGTGGAACGCGCTTAAGTCCTCTGAGTCCCCTGTAAGCTTATGCTTCGCGAATAAATGGGAACGGTCATTCAAGAGACGACGTATCCTGCGCGGAAGAGGTGGCCTATAAAAGAAATTGCACAGTTTGCATGGTATAAATAAGTCGTCCACCTTCTGAGATGCGCTTTGAGAAGTACGGTATTCCTGGTCCACGGAGTCCAGGTCGAGAAGAAGTGAACCTACGTAGGTTCTCAAGCCGTTGAAATTTGCCTAATTGATGTTTCATACTGTAGGCCTTTTTGCTGGTTGTTGTAACCAGTAACAGATGAGATCAAAGGCTAACAGAGAGTGGTCACCGTGTCCAAGTGGCGGCTTGATGACCACCCTGTCTACCAAGTGATTCTCAGTAGTTATGGCCAAGTTGAGCAGAGAGAGAATCTGACTGAAACGATGCCGCTGACCTGCTGTGTCCACGACTTCCGTCGTAACAGCGTTGATAAGGAAGTCAAGAATCTGCTTTCACAGTCCTGGTTAGAAACTGATGCACAGTTTATCTTGGGTGCATTAATGTCACCCTTAATAAGCAGATGAGTAAAGCGTTGTAGGCCTAGGAAGTTTTCCAGACTTCCTAAAATAGTGTTGTCTTCGGAATAGTCGGGTAAAGTAGAACAATAAGTATTCTCCACTAGTAATGGTAGTCAAAGCCACAGACCGGAAGTAACCGATAACCTTGATTGTCGGGAGATACTGCTGAAGGTAAGTCGCAGAACCCCCATTCTCCCTCGAACGGAGTCAGCCCGGTTATGCTCCACCCGGAGACGGGGTTGAAAAAATGAGTCAATGGACATTGTGTTGTGCCTTCCCACGGAAGTCTTTAGTGAGAGCTCATTCACCACTACGACAGCTTTTCCTTCACATTCGTCCTGAAAACCGTTTGAGAACATTTCTCGTTCCTTACTTGGTGAAAACACTTTTTGGAGAGTGATTTTACTCTTTTTGTGGCAATTACTGTAGCTCCCTGAAACGAAGCTACATCTCGATTTTGTGACTGTTTTTGAGAACCTGGAACGCTCGCCTGAATTGAGGTTTGTTTTAATGCTCCAATATTTTTAACCTTGGTCTGGTCCCGTCTTCGAGGATTTCGCAACGCGGACCAGAGGCCGTGGCTTTCAACACTCCGTACGTTTTACGTGTATGTCGGGAGATTTTTCATACTAAGCAGTGTTGTGTTCCTTGTGTAGTTCACGATTTTTTTGGAGTCCGAGGGTTATTCGATTAATCTGTCGTTTGGTTTCACGCAGTCACATTTACGACTCATGAATCTGCAAAGTGCTGTCGGAAAGTCGGCGAAAACGAAAACCTCAATTGCGGATCGCCATAATACTGCAGTCATCCATAATATTCCTCGTTCCTGGGGAGTGAATTCACGTTCATCCTTCAGACGTGATCTTAATGTCCTGTTTTCGACGTATAGTGCACGGTTGAAGACCATAGGCCTGTCTCCCTGCTAGCAAATTATGGATTCACTGCTGATGAATTACGTCATCTTTAGATTTGAACACTCTCTGCATCGAATTGGTGTGAGATATGCGGGTAATTTACGTCGATCTTGGGATGAAATAGTCTGCGTTTTCATGATCAGTGACAAATCAGTTTGACTGGACCCAGTCATATTGATTTATAACGCAATCCGACGTATTTACTGTAAATTAGGGTTGTATGAGTCTTAACCATAATTCACTCCAAGTAGGCATTTGGATTGGACAGTGTAAAGCACATTGGTTTTTTTTGTGTAATCTAGGCCTATTTTTGTTAGCAGCGATAGAGGCTCGTGGCACCCAGGTCCAGTGGGCTTGTCTTATTTGGTATCAGTATATATGTTGACATGAGCGACAGTTGGTGGTAAATTGTAGAACTGTTTTTGAGGATGGTATGGTCGTGGTCCATTATTGGACTCACTTGGCGTTAAACGGGCCTATACAAAGACTATGCTTATTGCTGAGGGCGGCCAGAAATGAGTTGGCACTTCACACGTTCTATTCTTGAAGACAATATGAGAGGCTCCCTAGTAACGGGAAATGTGTGCATGTGATTTAAAAAGCACCGTGGTTTTGATGAACAAATCACTACGGGAGTGAACTGCATATGAATATAACAGAATGCAATATAGAACTTGAGCAATATAAATTCCTTATTAGACCGTTTCAATCGACAAACACTCATTTTAGACACGCAACAGTGCAAATGATGTGGTGTGTTCCGTGCAGGTTACTGCTCTCGCACTCCACGATCATGCAACTATGGTCAGCGTCCTTGGGGATCACCGCATTTACGAAGAATAGTGCAAAATTATGTATCTGAACGTGTTTTAAGCTGGCGAGAATCTGTCAGCGCTTCCTAACGACCTGAGAAAGAGTACCACTCCACTTTATGCGAAAAGAATTGTCACCTGTGAAAACTTCACGCTGGAGATCGTAAGGCTTCTCATATCCTCGTCGACTGTTTTCAGCTACTGCTATGAATAACTGTTCTACGAGACATACACTCTAGAAGTGAGTGGACATCAAATCCCTGCTGGGTCGTCGAAATTCAAATATGGACGTTTCGAATATTTGAAGTCGAGGCTCGTACGCGAGATTTCTCAAATCTATAGCCTGTTGGGGTGGCGAGCGCTGGATAAGCTTGAAAGCGGGTATTTCTTTAAGCCGGTATCCCGGGCTTGGTCGGCACACTCAAGTAACTGTGTTATTATAAAACTCGTGACGTTTGGAACGTTTTTTTTGTGCAGGATAAAGTACGCTTGTCTCAAGTTAAGCGAGCCCTTTTTTTGCAGCCATCTCATGATGGTAAGCTTGGCGACTTCGGGATACCCAGAATTTCCCGTACATCGTTTTACGTGGTTTGCACTGTTGAGCGCACCTTGAGGTTGTCTGTCCTAACCGAGGGGCGTGTGCACGCTTACTGTCATCTTGACGGAAACCCCAATCCTGTTACCAGCGCCTGTGCGCATCGAGATCAGTCTGTGATGCACTGGGTTCGCTAACATCAAGGATTTCTCTACCGTCGGCGTAGAAATATGGTCCAGAAAGCTGTTGGTGTAAATGGGAGGTAATGCAGGACGGAGCACTGGGCCCTGAAAAACTTTCAGAGAAGTCGGGAGAATATGTGAACTGTCTGACTCGGCTTTAACTCTAAACGCTCTTTCGTCAGGACAGGAGGTAATGCAGTGAAGAAACCCTCTCTGGACGCTACATGCTTCCAGTTCGTGTTTAAGAGGACCTTGTGGAACACGGTCGAAAGCCTTCTTGAAATCTAAGTTGGTATCTGTTTCGTCGTTATCTGTAAAGGTGAGCTTTTTTGCGTGACTATCTAGGAGGGAAGCCACGGTGGAAATAAAAAGAAGGTCGTACTGTAAAAAACGCCCGTGGATGACTCTCTAAAGGACGCTCCACTGTATTCTGTGTGCTGATAGTGAGGTTGATCGGTCAGTAATTAGTGGGGAGAATACCGATCGTCAGTTTTGAAAGCAAGCTTAGCCGTAGCTTCTTTCCGTCCACTAGATAGGATGCTAGGCCAGCGTGTGTTTGAACGGTTACTGCCAGACTAGCAGTTGCTTCTTCGAGGATCTTCTGATGAACCCGTTACACTGTATAATTTAATCTCAAGTAAGAGGTCTTCGACGTTTAGTACAGAGAAGTTCGTGGTATGGAGTGGTTGTTGAAAGCCTCGCGAAGGTGGGATAGTGTGTCAGTTCGGTGGTGCAACCTTGTGGGCCACTGAGTATCTCGGCAACCACTTGAAGTTCGAAAGATGTCTCATCAGGCAGTCGTAAAGAAAGAGCTGAAGCGTTGTTTTTCCTCAAACGTTTTTGTTTGCGTTATCTTAAAGTAATCACGTATTTCTCGCGTACTCTACTTCGAATGGTGCGGAAAGCATGAGTTAAAGATGATCACGTTCTTCATCCTAGTTAACGAGAGCCGTTCATATTTTACATCCTCCAAACTGGCTTGGAGATCTCTGCCCTAAATTGCGAAGAGTCTGACTGCAGCGTGGTTGGTTCTGTGCTTAACTCACGATCATCATTCTATAGCACTTCAAGCGTCATAACTCACACAAGCGCAAAACGAGTCTTTCAACTAGCTAAATATAAGATGGCATTCACGACCACTTCGTTACTGGTAGTGGTTGTCACTCCACTTGACTTCTTGATCACTTCGTTACCGACAGTAGTGTTTAGACCAACATTGATCCACGATCGTATATAGTCAGTTACTCTTCCAAAAAGCCGACCCTTATTCCCGTGGACCTGAAAGTCCACAGCATACACCTGGAGTCTGCTTCCTCAATTCAGGTCCAAGTGTACCTGTAGACAAACAGCCATGGTTTTTTAAACAAAATCCTTAGTCTTAAGCACGGATGTTTTATGTGAAAATGAACGTTCACGGGTGTAACCGAGAAGTGGCTTCACAGAAAGGTGTCTCCAAAATCGCTATTCTGGGTTATAGTCTATTCGAGAGAATTGGGGTTCACCCTCCACTTTCGGAGTGGTATGTTTGTGTATCCACTCGAAAATCCTGTCCCCAGAGGTGTCCCGAATTCTTTGTAATGCCCTGTTAATTATAACGAACTAGCCGATTGCCTGATAGGTGTGCTATGCCGAAACTCGTCTTCTGAGATGATGACATCCTTAAAGCATCTCACGGTGCTTACTGGTACGAAAAAGCCTGTCGTTATCATGAGTGAGAGCGGCAGCATGGTTAATCGCGCTACTGCCGAATTTTGGAATGAACTAGAACCAGTTTTGACTGAAAATGTCAATGCCCTCACAAAGTGGTATAGCAACTGAACATCATTTTGCCCCGATCTCATATTGACGAGCGAGCCACTGGTGGTTGAATAAGTTGTGGTAGAGGCATCTCTGGGGTTAAGCGAAAACTGGTCAGTCACCTTCAAGTTCGTCTGTTATACTACTCTCTGGAGATTTTTGCACCCTTTACGTCGCACCTTTCGAAGCAGTAATAACATAGGAATGGCTGGACGCCTAAGAGCTGCGTTAGAGTCCTCTATTCATTCCGATGTGCATATGGACGGACACAGAAAACATGTGGAAGTCATCTTGTCATATACAATTTCCCTATTTTTACATTCGGTTATTTACCCTTTCCCATTCAAGAGTTCGTGAATACACCCCGATTCCGATGGGTAAACGGCATCAGAGCGGCCATACTTTGGACTGACGGAACCATGGAGGCGTATTTGGAATAAAGTCACATTTGTACTCGACGCAACTCACTTTCACAGGAAGATGAATGGTTTCAACAAAGCTGTGATCGGATGCAATGAGGATCAGAAAATTTCGTTACACGGTGAGACTGGGCCTTGACGTGGTGTGATGGCTTGCGCATCTCGATGACCTTTTAGTCTAAACTGGACAGAGTTACTCATAACGGACAGGCCAACAAGTAGAGGTTTGACAAACCACAGTCTCCTGGTCCTCCAAGTTGGGGTTTGGAAAATGGTTAGCATCTCTTTCCGAAAAACGTACCATCTCTGGTACATCGCCACCCACCCGCTGCCTTGCGGTACAGGCTTTTGAGCCAAATGCTTTGATTGAGAACCCTAATCGTTCTCCTGTCTAGGTCTGGGCGTCCTGGCAGTATCTCAGCCCACACACAACCATGAATTCTCACAACATATACAATTGCATACTGCATCAGCTGTCTCGCAGTACAAACCGGGTCGCCCTATCTGCTGCATACAGCAGGGTGGATAGGCAAAAACATGCTAATGCTGACCCCTCCCCACTGTTCCATCAAATTTAGTTCTCAGGCCCCTCCCAACCCCCAATTCTGATAACTTCTCTGCAGGTCCCACAGCAGATATAATTAGTCATAGCAACACTGTGCCGATAAGTTCCAGCTCTCGCCACTCAGTCCCAGACCTCCCTTGTCCTGTGCTTCGAACTAGGACGCAAATTAATATAGGTGCCTTCAACGTTCGTACTCTAACACAGATAGGTCAACAGGCTGCTCTCGCACGAACATTAGACGCTGCACACAAATGTTTGCTGTACCTCAGAGATTAGAATCCACGACAGTATTCAANATTGAGGTTTTCGTTTTCGCCGACTTTCCGACAGCACTTTGCAGATTCATGAGTCGTAAATGTGACTGCGTGAAACCAAACGACAGATTAATCGAATAACCCTCGGACTCCAAAAAAATCGTGAACTACACAAGGAACACAACACTGCTTAGTATGAAAAATCTCCCGACATGCACGTAAAACGTACGGAGTGTTGAAAGCCACGGCCTCTGGTCCGCGTTGCGAAATCCTCGAAGACGGGACCAGACCAAGGTTAAAAGTATTGGAGCATTAAAACAAACCTCAATTCAGGCGAGCGTTCCAGGTTCTCAAAAACAGTCACAAAATCGAGATGTAGCTTCGTTTCAGGGAGCTACAGTAATTGCCACAAAAAGAGTAAAATCACTCTCCAAAAAGTGTTTTCACCAAGTAAGGAACGAGAAATGTTCTCAAACGGTTTTCAGGACGAATGTGAAGGAAAAGCTGTCGTAGTGGTGAATGAGCTCTCACTAAAGACTTCCGTGGGAAGGCACAACACAATGTCCATTGACTCATTTTTTCAACCCCGTCTCCGGGTGGAGCATAACCGGGCTGACTCCGTTCGAGGGAGAATGGGGGTTCTGCGACTTACCTTCAGCAGTATCTCCCGACAATCAAGGTTATCGGTTACTTCCGGTCTGTGGCTTTGACTACCATTACTAGTGGAGAATACTTATTGTTCTACTTTACCCGACTATTCCGAAGACAACACTATTTTAGGAAGTCTGGAAAACTTCCTAGGCCTACAACGCTTTACTCATCTGCTTATTAAGGGTGACATTAATGCACCCAAGATAAACTGTGCATCAGTTTCTAACCAGGACTGTGAAAGCAGATTCTTGACTTCCTTATCAACGCTGTTACGACGGAAGTCGTGGACACAGCAGGTCAGCGGCATCGTTTCAGTCAGATTCTCTCTCTGCTCAACTTGGTCATAACTACTGAGAATCACTTGGTAGACAGGGTGGTCATCAAGCCGCCACTTGGACACGGTGACCACTCTCTGTTAGCCTTTGATCTCATCTGTTACTGGTTACAACAACCAGCAAAAAGGCCTACAGTATGAAACATCAATTAGGCAAATTTCAACGGCTTGAGAACCTACGTAGGTTCACTTCTTCTCGACCTGGACTCCGTGGACCAGGAATACCGTACTTCTCAAAGCGCATCTCAGAAGGTGGACGACTTATTTATACCATGCAAACTGTGCAATTTCTTTTATAGGCCACCTCTTCCGCGCAGGATACGTCGTCTCTTGAATGACCGTTCCCATTTATTCGCGAAGCATAAGCTTACAGGGGACTCAGAGGACTTAAGCGCGTTCCACGTTGTCCGAAATAGGTGTAGGCGGGAAACCCGCGAACACACCAAACTCGCACAAGAGAAAATTCTCCTCAGAGCACGCGGAAACTAAAACGTCTTATATAAGCATATGCGATGACTGAAAAAAACAATCCTTTAACTCTATCTTTACGACTGCCCGACGGGGAGACTTCATCCGACTCCCTAGTTATGGCCCAGCTATTACGGGAGTATTACGTGATAGTCTACAACGTCGCGCCAACGAGCAGGCATCCTGTCTTACTGCTGAAGAAGTTCAGGCAATCACTCGTGACAGCTGGGTTTTCTGTTGAAGACCTTTTACTCAGGGTTAATTCATGCAGTGCAATGAGTCTTGACATGATCCATCCTAGAATACTCAAAGAAGAAGCCGTTAATCTGGCTGAATCCCTTTGTAGGCTGTTCAAGCAAACACTCAAGATTAACATTCTCCCTAGCGCATGGAAAGAGGCGATGGTCAAAACCATAGTTAAAGTGGGTGACCGGCACTCTCCGGCCAGCTATCGGTTAATCAGCCTTACTAGCATTCCGTGCAAAATAATGGAGCGCCCACTTTTCTCTTCCACACAGCATGGCTTCCTTCCTAATCTGTCGTGCAAAACAAACGTGCTTTTTTGCATGGATTGTCTGACAGAATTCATAGATAATGGCCTCATATAAGATGCTATCTTCTTTGACTTCGCCGAGGTTTTTGACAGTGTCCCCCACAGCCCCTTGAAACAAAAACTGGGAACCTATGGTATTCAAGGAGAGGTTCTTCGCTGGATTGCCTCTTTTCTTGACAACATAACTTTTAGAGTTAAGACCGGATCGGACCTTTCGTCCCCCTCTTTTATTCCTGCAGGAGTTCCCCAAGGATCAGTGCTAGGTCTCTTACTATTTCACATTTACATCAACAACCTTCCGAACAATATTTTCAACAACGCCATCTTATATGCAGACGACCTAAAAATCTGGAATGCCACTGAACTCAGTACACTACAGATTGATTTTGACGCGATCGAGCGCTGGTTGGACGACTGGAGTCTCACTAGATGACAATAAATAAGACCACATGTCACTCGCTGGAGATTCTGGCAATGCCTTCATGATTCATAGTGCGTTAAGCACAGTAGATATCATAAGCATCGATCTGTAGAACGATCTGGGCATCTGGTTGTCGTTTAACCCGTCCTTCACACATCACCATGGGATGGCAGCAAAAAGGAACTTGGCGCTCTCAGGATGATTAGGCGCACTTTCCCTCGCATGGACAAGAAAGCTTTCCAAACGCTTTTCGGGGTTTTCATGACACCGCTCCTCGAGTATGCGAACCAGATCGTGAATACCGGCCTGACAAAGGAACATATTGGCTGTTGAGTGTGACCAGCGCGTGGCTACCAAAATGGTCGCGGACCTGAGCAATGCTACTTACGAGTCTCGACTTGAAACTCTTGACCCGTACTTTTTTTCGAAGACTCCGCGGTGATTCAATACACATATTTCTTCATTACAGTAGGTCTTGTAGAACCGTTCTTCATTGTAGCGAATGATGACGGCCGGCGAGGACATAA